>DF360162.1:0-33790 GCA_000787875.1 Solanum virginianum | reverse complement strand
TGGATAGAAAGTAAAATTGTCTCGGAGATTGTAATAAATAATAAATATTATATAACCATGTATATATTATGTATAACTATATATTAGAGATGTATATATATATCTGTATACATTGTTGATATGGTATTTATATGTTCAACAGTTCATTTTCCTCACAAACTGATTTTTTTTAATCCAGACCAATTCAAATATCCTCCAAATTGAATTAGTCTCAAATTTTAAATATGAGCTCCTTCTATATTTCAAGTCTTTTGCTATAATATGCACTCGAAATAATTCACGTTTGCGTGATTTTAAAATTTAACTTCAAAGCTCTTCGATGGTGAATTTCAATAGACGCTCAATTCAAATCTTCTGTAAACAATTCCAAATTTTAGATATGCTGATCACCTCTCTGTATTTATAATTTTTTAAACATATTATTCACTCGAAATAATTCACGCTTGTGGCAGATCAAATTTATAAATTTGAATGAATCATTGTTTCATGGTGTGTAGTGTTCTTGCCAACCTTCATTGTAAACGCTGCAATCTGGACATATAATGCTTACGCATAACTTGTCAGTTCCGACTAGACATAAATTTTGTAGGTACCGAGTTATGTCTTTTACGATATACTTATGAAACTTGAACAAAATTTTTGTCTGATCAACATAAGTTCTGCAGGAATTAAGCAACATAATCTATCATACTTTTTAAGATACGATTTTATTATATTATGATATGATATATAAACTTATGTCAAGTGAAAATTATTTATTATTCTAATACCAAAAAATATTTTCAAACACTTATTTTTTTGAACTTGAAATATTAAAGGGAAGGATTTTTTTAAAAAAAAAATTACCTCAAATAATTTAGAGGTATTTGTAGAAATAACCCATCAATGATCAAAACAACGCTCAATATGGAGAATGGAAGAGGAATTTTTGCATATGGTCACATAAAAATATCTTAATTATGTAACATAGTTATAGTTTGGATAATTACATTTCGTAACTATAGTTATGACAACATTTGTATAATTTATGCAACGTTTATATACATTTGTATAATTCTCTATACAATTCGCAGTTTTTGTATAATATTTGTAATTTCAATATACAATTCATGCACAACGTTTGTATGTTCGTTATACAATTCGTAGTGTTTGTATATTTCATCATACAATTTGATTCGAGCACAACTTTTATATAATCGCGCACAATGTTTATATAAATCGGCGAATTATACAAAACTCAAACCGATAATTATAACTAGATATTTACCGTGAACCATAATTAATTTAAACTTTATCTATATTAGCTAATTAATATATATATATATATATATATATATATATATATATTTATTTATTTATTTATTTATTTATTTATCCGCATAATTTTTCTTAAATGGAACCTCATAAAGTCAAGATTATCATACTATTTTAATTTTTCTGTGTTGAAAAAATATAATAAGTGAATGCCAAATGGGAAGAGAACACAATTTAGGGAGGTGGCCGACCAACCTGGCTAATCAAGGTGAGATCCTTTTCCGCGGGAACAAGTAAACTAACAAGAAATTAAACAAAAATAACACGCCGACAAAATCGCACAATAATTTTTCGTTCATTTTTATTTGTCTATTTTAAATTTACAAGTTTTTTATTTCTTAAAAAGTAATATTTTTTTTGTCCTATTTAATGTGATATTTTTTAATTTGGTATAATATTTAAGGAAAAAGAAAAGACTTTTAAAATTTGCGATCTAAAGTCATAATTAAATATTGGTATGACTGATAATCATTTCATGTAAGAGGAATTTTGAAATTAAATTATTTTCAATTAAAGTAAGGTGACATTCTTTTGAGAATCGATCAAAAAGAAAATGGTGACACATAAGATGAGACAGGGGAGTACTCTCTTTGTCCTATTTTAGTTGCCAGATATATTTAAAATAGTTGTTTCATCAATTTAAATCATAAAAGAACAATTAATCACTTTTTTTAGTTCTGCCATTAGTATTTAAGTCATTCAAAAATATGAAAATTTTAATTACTATAGTTTCAAAAAGTATTAGGCATTTTAATTGGGTTATATTAATCAAATTGTATCCTTATTAAATTTTTCCTAAGGAATATGCTAAACTTTATCGTGGCAATTAAAATGGAATGGAAAAAGTAATTAATATAAATATTCACATTAATTAATGTGTAGAATTAGGTCTTGGACACTGATTTGGAAAATAAGAGATTAAAATATGATTTTTTTGTAAATTTTTTTCTATTAAAATGACAAGTAAATGTGAAAATTTATTTTTGAAATAATATTATTTTTGTGCGGCTGTTTTAGTGTAATTTCGATGCTGTTTTGAGGCTCTTCTGGTCCAATTTTAGTGCTTTTTTTTTGGGTACTTTTCTGATGCTACGTTGATTCCATTTTAGTGACGTTTTAGTGTGAATGATCTAGTGCAACTCTTTTTGGTGCAATTCTAGTGCTGTTTTGATGCATTTGTGGCGCTGCTTTAGTGTATTTTTGCTACAATTTTAGTTTTGTTTGTGATGAAGCATAAATGTTAAAGTACTATGCCTTGTTTTGATGATTTGGCAAATTTTTTAAGGATCTAATTCTTAGGAAAAATTAGGCTGGAAGTTGATTATTAGGAAAAACTTTCTTTATGTGTTTGTTATCATAAAAAAAGAAGAAAATATTTTAGTTTGGATTTTGATGAGTTAACAAATTATAGAGCAAAGGGACTTGATCAAGGGTTTTGGTTCGCGAAATTTTTGACATACAGACAAGTCAATGGTATATAATTTAAAGCTGCAGTGATTGGTGGGCATTACAGTAGAGGCGCAGAAAGATCAACAGATGCGAAAAAAGATCAGCAGACCTCGACCAATAGTGTGGCTTTTAGTTTTTTTATTTTTCTTATAGAGAGAAAATTTTTGACAAAAAACAAATACTTTTTGCGAATCAAGATATCCAAAGCAAAAGACATTCAGTCGAAAAAGAAACATTGTTAATACTTAATAGGGACCTGATCTAGCATTGCAACATCTACAATTGAGTTTTGAGTTTTGTGTCTTACATTCTTATATTGTAAATATACTCCTGAGTTATAAAGGATAGTAGATTATTTTCCTGTTTAAATCTTTAGCTTGAGTGGGATTAACTAGATTTAAGAAAAAATTGCAAGACTATATATTTTTAGACCTAATTTTATTTGTATGTGTCAACCTCTAAAAATATTTATACTTTTGTCAAATTTTATATCACTTCTTTAGTCATTATTTACCAAACTATGCCACCATCATTATATATTGTGAAAAAAAAATTAAAAACAAAAATAAAGGCTAAAGATGTGACATAAAGTTTGATAAAATTTTCACCATTAATATTTTGGTATTCTCTTGCATAAAGTTGCTGGGAATCAAAATGTGTGATACTATCAATTTCGATTCATATAAATATTTTTTTTAAACCCACAACATCCGAACTATTTTTAAATTTTATTAGAGACTTTATTTTCATGCCCAATAAATATATATATCCAAACAATAATTATAATTATCCTTGACGATAATACACTTTTTATGAAAAAAATAATAATCCCTATACAAAATATAGCCACATAAATAAATGTTGAAAAAGAGAACACGTGGTTTGGATAATAGTATGACAATTTAGAATAAATAGTGCTTTAGTACTAGTAAATAATAAACAACTTCATTTGCTGCGTGATCGACATCATAATATATTTTTCTTCTTCTTTTTTTTAGGCGTGCAGGACTACTCAACTTTAATAGATCTTAAAGGAAATTTCTGAGAAATTATATTACCATAATTATAATTGAAAACTTCTTCTAAGCAAGCATGAAAAATGTTGAACTTTTCATAGTTAAGTTTATTTTCCATAGGAAAAGCAAGTCATGAAATACTTAAAATATATTAAAGTTGGAATATAGCACTATGTGGAACATACAAGCTGCGATTCGAAGTACCTTTTCTAAATTAATCTTATTAATAATTTTTTAAAATTCAAAATTTAATTGATATACTACTCTATACAGTTATTTATACTCTGTTAAAGATAGTATGAGAAAAAAGTAATTTGACTTGCTAAAATAGATAAGTAAAATGAAATATTTATATTTAGTATAAGAAACAAGTAATATAAAAGAAAAGAATATATTTATGATTATAATACTTTTGAAACTCATCACGATCTTAAACTTATCTAATCATTTATGTGGCTACAAATAATTTTCATTAAGAAAATATTGAAATATTTAATCATCAGATAAATTGAAGCAGAAGTAATAATTAATCATGTTGCAGTGTTGCACCAATAGAGATATAGTGAAATAGTAAGTATACATTCAGTGATTGACCTAGAATTTTATCTAAAGGATGTCATAATTTGAAGAAGTAGAATCACGTAGAAGTTAAGTAAAATCATGTAGAAATGTCAAATCACTGTACTCACTCATCCTAAAAATCAGAAATTTCAAATTGAGCTTTGAAAATCAAACTATTTTTATTTTAAAATGTTTTATATTCTCAATACGTAATATAATTTTTTGACTTTAAAATAACTTTTGATTATTAAATAACATAAAATATATGAACCAAATCCATTCAACTTAAGTATTCAATACTTGTGCTTATATAAATTAGAATAAAGAAGTTTCTTGGAGAGTGATTTTGGACACTTCACCTGTTCACCAGCATGACAAGTAGTGACAACAACCTAGAGACAGTACATATATGTGGTGTTAGATCTCAGAATTATACTAATTATTTGTCTCATCATTCCGTACAAAAAGTACTAAAGATTCTTCTACTGCGTACGTAATAACAAAGGCATAACAAATATTAGATCTCCAAAAGTATTATGACATAACAATAATATATTCAGTATGATTCTATAAATAAAATTTGAAGCGATAAAATATATGCAAATGTCACTTTTATTTTTATGAAGTATTCCCTCCGTTTCATTTTACATGTCGTCTTTACTATAAATATATGTTTCTTAATATATGTCATTTCACAATATCAATGCATAAAATATGTTATTCTACCTATTTTGCCCTTGATAGTTAATGGTTTTGACTAACTAAAAGAACTAACAATTGATATTCATTTAGGATCATTAATTGAAAACATGACTACGAGAAAAGATTAAATAGTGGCAAAAGGGTAAACTTATATTCTTCGTAATGCAAGTGTCATTAGAAAATGTGACATGTAAAATAAAACAGAGGGAGTAAAAGAATTTATTTCTAGTTGATCCTCAACTATCTAAATATACTTGTTTCTCAAAATTCATCTATTAAAAGAACTAGACATTACAATTTTAATTTGTATGTTGAACACCCTTGTGTCCGAGGGATATATACACAATCATATATTTACATTATATCACTATAGTTGGAAAAAATTATAATTTATAGTTACAGTTAGGGTTTTATTGTTATTTTCTCTCTCCTCTCTTCGTCTCTCTCGCCTCTCTCTCTGCAATCTCTTGTCAGATATACAAATACATATGTATATCAGTTGCACATATACAATTATTTGACATATATACATATTCAATTGGACAGATATATATATATATATATATACAATTCACCTCTCTCCACTCTCTGGCCTATCTCGCTCACCTCTCTCTTCCCTCTCTCGATATTGCTTGTCTCTCTCCTCCCTCTCCCAATCTGGCTTGCCAAATATACAAATACATATGTATATTAGTTACACATATATAATTATTTGACAGATATACACATACAATTTGATAATTAAATATGCATACACAATTCACCTCTCTCCACTCTCTGCCCTCTCTGCTCGCCTCTCTCCTCCCTCTCTCAATCTTGCTCACCTCTCTCTTATAATATGTAGCTACAAATCGTAATTTTAGCAAACTATAGCCATTTTTGCCTTATTATATTTCAAGTATTTGCTTTTTAAAAAAAATCCTGATAATTTTATGCTCCAAAGCTTTACAGCAACAAAAATATTTGAATCATGATGTTTTATACTATTACTAATCTTTTGGTTCAAAATAAAATTAGGATTATAATCCTACCTCTTATATGTGATAGATAATACATAATCCCAGGATTTTTGGTGGTATAAACTTATACTGATATTAGCTAATACGCTAATAAATAAACAATGGATAAATGCAATCCCAAATTTATTTATTTTTACACATGGAAATTCCTATTAAATTTCCTAAATTAATTTGGTTAATTAGAGGACAAGATCTATGCTTATGGTGTTTTTCTTTTTCTTCTCGTTTTTCTTGTTTTATGCCTCCTTTTAGTGGTGGAAGGAGAGTAATGATTACTGATTACAAGTTTGATCGAATTCAATAGCTTATCTAAATTTGTTATGGAATCAAAATTGAAAATATTCGTAGAATATGCAAGTTTGATTCTCTTTCTCTCAAGCATATCTTAACTTAAAGAATATTAATAATCACATCGCAATTTTTTTACCGAAAATCACAATTCTACATAATATAATTTCGTATTACATTATGTACCAATATTACATAATGAAATTCACAAATTAAAGAAAAAGAAAACTTCTGAATCTCATATTGAAGTAATTCTAACGAGTCAATTTGTTACCCTTTCTTTAGTCACAGGTAGACTCTGTATATATATTAAAAAATGAATCACTAAGTATAAATAGCTGATTTTGAACCTAATAAATTAAATCAAATAAATTAGGATAGAATTCTGAACTCGAACCAATAAAATTCAAATCTGGAATTTGCTTGCATCTCTACTGGTTCTTGTTTTTCCTTGGATGGAGCAATTTAGAAAGAAACCCTCTTTTCTTGTCCTTGTTCTTCCCATTCTCCTCAATTTCTCCTTCTTTCTTCTTTGTAAAAAAACCAAGTGACCTACTTTTTGTAAGCACATTAACATTTCTACCACTTCTCAAGGTATCCATGGTCTTCATCCTTCGATACATGGGAGATGAACATGATGAAACATCAGAAGAAGAAGAAGATAAAGAAGACAAAGACGATGAAGAAGAATAAGAAGAACTTGTATTGATGATACGTGAAGTTTTTGAGAGCTTAGAGAGTTTTTCATTAAGACAGACAGAACAAACTCCCGGTGATTGTTGGTGTTTTGAGTGTTTCTTGCATATGATAATTGTGTTAGGCTTTTTTGGCTTGTTGATTTGTTGTTGATGATGATTTTTGAAAATTCTCCATTTGTTTTCCATGTTAATGGTTTTGATTTTTGTTAATTTTGTTGGGGTTTCTTTTTTTCTTTTGGGAGGGATTATGGAGGATATAAATAGAATGAAATGTTGGTTTCGTTGATATTTCATGTGAGTTTCATAGTGTGTTTCGTATAATATGAAATGTATTATTAAAAATGATATTTTTTTTTTGACGAGTTGTCATTTGTTGAGATTTGGAAAGGTCGCCTCAAAATGAAGAAATAGAATAAAATGGTCAATTTCTTTGGTTGGCAAGGAAAGTGGTCTAAGTAGGAATAGGTGGGTTTGTAGGTGCAAAATTATTTACATAATTAAGTTATAATATGATTTTGATATATATATATATATATAGTATATAATTTATATCATAAAATTACTATTTACAATAAATTTTAAAGTGATAAAAAAATAAATTACAATCATAAATAAAATATGAAGAAATATAATTTTTTATTCATAAACATACAAATCTGTTCCTCCCTTGAGGACCGTTAGTGACGTATTTCTCGAACGTAAGATGATTTTGACCTCCTTGACGTTTATTTTGATCTCTTTAGAAATACTCCAGAATTTGGGGATATTTTAGATAATTTTCAAGGGAATATAATATCATCTATGCATGAATTGGGTTTTAGAATAGAATAGCTTATGAGAAATCTTAACTGAAATAAAACTCATCTTATAACGTCATAAAATTTTGATGTGTACAATTATTTAAAACTGATAGTAATTGGAAAAGCTATTGTAACGTGGACTAGTCATTTTACAATCCTGCAACTGAAAAAAAGATAGTTATGGTCAAATCACGTAGGTGCAAGATTATTTTTACACGTAAGAGATTTAAAATATATTTTTATTCATTTTATAAGTGATTAAGAGATTTCACTTATTCAAAATATAAAATTTTATGACAATGATTATTTTTTAAATTATCGAAACTGAAAGTTGTTGCAAATATTTACGAATTTGCCCCCTAAAATATAAGTAGATGTAAAGTCCGTTGTAAATACTAACAATGTAAAATAAGATAGTCTAGTTATTATACAAAATCAAAACATCAATAGTATCAAACTTCTTCACATTATTATCAGTATATATAAATCAAATGACAAAAAGAAAAAACTGATAAAATGATGATTAGCCTTTTTTTCTAATAGATTATTAATTAAACAAAACTAATAGTAATTAAACAACACTAATAGTATAAATATTTCTTTACATTATCGATTAACTTAAGTTTATATATAAAGAAAAGTATCTTGAAGCATGGTCCCGTGATGAAGAGAAAAACATACTTGGTGTTTACACTATATTAAATTATTTTATCAAAATAAAATTATATATATATATTATTGCTCATCTGGTATTTGACGTCTGTATTGAAGCCCGATTAATTCGAATTCATGTTGCGTAGGGTCCATTCAAGAGAAACGCTCCCTACTAAGATTTTTTTTCATACCTAGGACTCGAACTAGAGAATTTTGGTTAAGGAATATATATATATATATATATATTAGAATTTATATACCATGTTATTATTACTTTAATGTACATTGAGTGTGCGTTAAAATTTTTCTAATAAAATCAATTTAGAATGTTATATCTAAAAATAGATCCTGTAATAAATCGGACCCTAATATAAATGTCAGATATCAAATGAGAAAATAAACACACACAAAAATTCAAATTCCTTATCTCTACCATTTTAATTTAAATTTTTAAATGGAACGTTTCAAAATCATATTTTCCTTTTTAGTATTCTATATGATATCATGGTATGTTCATTGACTTTATATTATAAAATTTTATAAGATGACAAATCTATGGAACTAAGCAAAAAGTAAGGTGGCGCCCTCCTCTCCCAACAAAGGCAACTCATTCAACCACTAAACTTTGTCACCCTTGAAAGTTGGCAAAGCAGTCAATAAAGCCCATACACATATATAGAAATAGCAAGGAAATTGCTTTATTTATTTGGAGTTGGAAAAAAATATATTTTTTTAGTTGTATTCGGACACGTTCTTTACAAACTCAGTGATGGTTATAGAATATACTTAGTTTTCTCTAATTCTTATGTTTTATAGAGGTCTATTACCTTATTAGGATCGATAAGGTAAGACCTAGTTCCCAAGTCACCCCTTTGCTTGTACTTTTTCCTATTAAAGATTTTTATTTTAGTAAAAGACTACTAGACAGACTGCCAAAGTGTCTATCAGTATAAATTTGATTTATTTTTTTAAAAAAAGAACATGTGCTTTATTTGTTATATTTTCTTTTACATATGAAATAAAATGTAAAAAGTTTATAAGTGAAAACTTTTACATATTGGGAAAATTTCACGGAGCATGAATTTTTTTCTTCTCAAGTACTTCACTTATATATGAAATTTCAATGCAAAAATATATAGAGCATGTTGGACGTGAGAAGGATTTCACTTGGCAAGAAAATGGGGAAGAGGGTTGGAATTCACATGATAGTCACAATATTGATTATATAAGTTTTAAGGCATAATACATGAATAAATATTCAAATTTAGCCTCAATTTAATCATATGGACGCTGAGAGTGTATGTTTAAACACTTTAACATAATTTTATATGACTATTAAATATTTTAACTCATTTCCAATGTATCTCGTAGAAGTACACTTGACGTTTGTGACACGTAAATTTTAAGACGATTATTATTATAAGATGGAGTGTTCAATTGATATATTAAAAATGAGTTTAGCAGTTTGAAAATGCATATACTAAAAATTAAAATATTCACTTAAACAATGAGACTAAATTTAAGTGCGTATTATATATGTACGGATATTATGTCCAAGTTGAAAGGGGGAATACTTAATTATTTAGAAAGTCCTAAAATTAATAAAAGAAAAAGAGCTAATCCAAATATTAATTGCTTCACGCAAAGTATCCAAAAGTTGATCTTTGCTTAAAAGTTAAAAACATATATTAAAGATCAAAAATACACTTATAATATTTCCTTTTTTAAATTTTATATTTAAATTATCATATATATAAGTTTTTAAACCTGAATTATCACTAACTATTTATCAAAAAATACTTCAACATTCAAACTATTAAATATTTGAAATATCACCTTTATTCAAGTAGAAAAATAATAATTGATAATTAAAATATATTTTAATGAAAATTAATAATATTTCAAATATGAAACTCAATAAATCGTATAGGTTACGGTTAATCCAACGACAACTAACGAACAGACTTAGCAAAAAGGATCTTCATTATAGGATCTTCATTTTTTATTTTTTCTTCTCAATCATAATTTTGATTTCAGAGAATTCCATCTTCTTAAATTTCTGAATATTATGGATGAGCTAACTGTGATTTGATGCATTTTTGTGGCGGAATAAAAAATTTATATTGTATTCCCCTCTATTAACTAGTAAGTTACTCTGTCTTCGATCAATAGCAAAGCCAGAAATTTATACTAAAATGTCATGTTTGTATTTTCAAACAATGATCTAAACTCTAAAGCAACATTTGAACATCCTTTATGATCACTTCATTAAGATTTTTCTCTTCATGTGTTGAGGGGATTCAATAATTTCTATAGAAAAAAATATATTTTAGCTCTTTTTGAATTTTACAATTTTTCGATGAAAGAGATTCAATTGAACCACCTTTTCTTGCTTAAGCAACCTTCCTTCTTTGTTTGTATTTGCAGTATTGAAAAATCACTTTTTTCCTATAAAATTTTCCACCAAAAAATATTCAATGATTATTTCTATAAATGTTTTGATGAAATTGGCGCGAAAAAAAAATAGTAAATGTTTCATATAGAAAAAGTAGGAAGCCTCCTACTATTTCAGTACGCATTTTCAAGTAAGATTGTTGGAAAATGAGTGAAAATCATGTTCTATAGCATAAATTTTCTACTGATGCGCGGTTGGACTGGCCATATGAAGCTCAAATAAGTGGTTTAAGTTTTTAATATCTCTTGCAGGTACTTGCATAGTGTGGGAGGAACTAAAATGTTGAATGTAGTAGCAGGTGTTGAGGAACAGCTGATATTAAAATCAATCAAAGAAGAATGCAACTGGGATGATCTCCCAAAGAGGCTTCAAACAGCTATAAATTCTAAAGAAGAATGGCATAAAAGGTTTGTTTTGTTTTCATAAATATTTGTGATTGAGTTATATAATGTCCAACATAGGAAGGGGTCACCAGTTCATATGTCATGTCCTCGAAAAGCTGAACTTGTGACATGTCTTGCCTAATCGCCTCCCGCTTAAGGCCTTAGATTGAATGCTCAAATTCAAATATTTCTCCATCAAAATGGTGTATTAGTATAAAAGATTACATTCCATCAAGAAAATTAATTGTGTAATTGAACCTTTGATATGCTCCAAGTTCTATTTCACCTATATTGCTCGGACTCTTGGCAGGTGCGTGTTGGATTTACCAAAAGTAGTGTATTTTTAGAGAATCTGACACGGATGCGGCATTAAAAGTGAAGAATTTGTGCAACGTAGTATTTCACACATATATTATTAGAACTTGGCATGGTATGTTTTGTTTTTTCCAACTTGTTCTAAAACTATGAACATAGTCAATAGGTGTACAAGGTTCAGGTTTTTAGTCATTTGGTAAGCTCACACTACTACAAGCACTATTAGAGTGACCTTTTATGGTGTAGCACCCGTGTCAGATCTTCTAAAAATATGCTGCTAATGTAATATTTCAATATGAATCGTTTCTCAGCTCATAATTATTCGTTCTACCATTAAAGATTTACTAGCTAACCTATGGTTCAATTTCCACTAACTAGTGTTTATGCAGGATAATTGAACATTGCATAAAAAAGAGACTCAAGTGGAACACTTGTTTTGCTAGTAGAGTTTGCAAAGAAGGTGAATACTATGAAGAAATGTTGCGTTATCTACGAAGGAATTTAGCGGTGTGTATTGCTTGAAACTCATTTCTGATATTTGCAATACAAATGTTTTTATCTGCAAGCAGCATAATTTTTTGACAGTTATGCAGTTATGTTTATAAAAAAAAACATGTTGACAAGGAGGAAACAAAAAGGTTTTATCAACTAATATATGCTTATTTACATTAGATTTCTATGTTGATCAATAAGTATTGATGCTTCGCGTTTTGATCAATAATTAATATGTGCCTGCAGCTCTTCCCATATCACCTAGCAGATTATTTTTGTCGTGTTATGAGGATGTCTCCTTTCAGATATTACTGTGATATGTTATTTGAGGTCATGAAAAATGGTAATAGCCTACATTTGTCCATTAAGAATGTCCATGTTTTTCCTTTTGTTCATTTCTTTATTTTTCTGACTCTCTGCTAAAATGAATGCAGAGCAACCTTATGACAGCATCCCCAATTTTACAGCTGCAGATGCCTTACGGCTCACTGGAGTTGGAAGAAATGAATTTATTGACATCATGAATAAGTGCAAGTCTAAGGTATTGTCCGAAAAAAAGTTAACTGCTAAGCTCTTGGAAGTGATTGATATTTAATCTTCTCGACTCACACTTCTGCCTAAAACTCTATGTCAAGTCAAAACCAGACGAACAAACTGAAATTGAGGGAATATAAACATTTTTTTCCCTATAAAAGCATCAAGAAAGTATAATGTGCTAGTTGAATATCATGTTACTGATGTTCGTTTAGTTTTGAAAGTGATCTTTATTCGAAGTAGTTAGTATCCAACTAGGAGGTCTATTCCCAATCTCAGCATGCTAAGCTCGATTGCTCGTGTAGAGACAAGTGAATTCTTTTGTTGTTTGTCTAACTTAATTTTCACGATTTTGGAGCTTGGCAGAAAATTATGTGGAAACTGAACAAATCAATAGCGAAAGAACTGTTGCCCACGCAGCCAGTGGACTTTGTTATTGAGTCATGGTGGGCAGTTTGTCTAGTCAACTTTACTATGGAAGAATTTAAGGCAAGTTAACATAGACATTCAATTTCTCTGCAAAATGTAATATTTCGCGTCCTTTGTGATTGACATGTGAGGTTTTTCTCGTGGTCTTCGTTATCCTTCTTACAGAAATTGACAGAAGAAGAAATGGCAACAATAGATAAAATCTGTGAGGAAGCAAATTCTTTCATTCTTTTTGATCCTGAAATTGTAAGAGGTCTAAATCGACATGGACTAGTGTACTTTGATGTTCCTGTCTATGCTGATGATCGTTTTAAAGGTAATTCGTAATTTCAGATTTGGTTTAGAAGTTCTTTTTGTTACTTGATTTATCTTTTACTTATTAAGACAGCTTTAATTGCTGAGTTTTTCTTATCTTGATTAGTCTAAAAATCTATTACAGTTTCCACTCTTGAAGGGTTCGTCTCAAACCGAGAGCAGTCTTATGAAGATCCCATTGAGGAGTAAGGCATTTCTCTTAAACAAAGAAGTTCTCATGTTATATTTCCTTGTTACATTGGTCATCGTTAATAGAAAGGGAACCTTGGCGTAACCAGCAAAGTTACTGTCATGTGACCTGGAAGTCAAGGGTTCAAGTTGTGGAAACAGCCTCTTGCAGAAATGCAGGGTAAGACTGCATAGAGTAGACCCTTGTAATCCTTCACCCGACCTATGCATAGTGGGAGCTTATATTATCGATTGTGGTCAAGATACAATAAGAAAACCTCATTATCCAGGTTGTTGTATGCTGTTTTTGTGGTTTCAAGTGAGAATACAACTGTTGCTGAGTTATCCACAACATTACAAGCTGATCTTTCTCAACTGCAAGCAGCTGCTTCGTTTGCTTGCCGATTGGGATGGGCTGTCAAGCTAATCGATCCATCTTCTATTCTTCAAGATTTGAATATCCCGGGGTCACCTAAAAGTATCCTCAGCGAAGAGGAAGAAAGTTCAAGTGCTAGCTTGGGCTTTGCAAATGCATCCACTGATGGAAATGCTTTTCAGCAAGGTGAAATTCCGTGGGCAGAAAATAATATCTCCGGGTCTGGATATGGTCGAATTGCTTTCCTTGTTGACGCTAATATTACTTCGTATCTTATGATGGGATCTGTGTCACCAGGTTTAGCTTCTTCTTCTAACTTTTGTATTTGGCTGAGACAATCTTCTGCAAAGTGTGTTTACCTTTTGAAGCGTCCGTTTTCTTCTTCTTCAGGTCTGAAATCTCACGCGGTGACATTATATGAAGCTGGAAAACTAGGCCATGCTAGCATTACAGATCTTTGTAATGATTTGAGCACACTAGAGGGGGCAGTGTTTGAAGGCGAACTGCAGGAGTTTGCCAATCATGCATTTAGCCTTCGGCGTGTCCTGGAATGTCTAACATCAGGAGGGGTTCCATCTGAAGAAGTCGAAAAGACCACTGCTGTTTCTGGTACAAGTGATAATGCCACTTCCTTGATTGACATTTCTTGTGCTGAAAACTCGAAAGATTCTGCTGCAAATGAGCTTGAGGTAAATGATGAGAATTTGGTACATTCTGGAACACCAAAATGCACTGATGAGATAAAACATCTACCTGATAATTCTGCCAGTGATAATATATGTTCTAAGACTGATGAGAAGTCGGTAAGTACTGAAGATTTAGACATCGCAAAAGGTTTAAAGAAACAGAAGAATTACCGTGTAGATATACTCCGATGTGAAAGCTTGGCTGCTCTATCACCGGCTACTTTAGATCGTCTATATCAGCGTGACTATGATATTGTGATATCCATGAATCCCATTCCTCCTTCAGCTTTGCCCGGAGCAAAAGGCCCTGCTCATTTTGGACCTCCCTCACCCTCGTCTATGACACCTTGGATGAAGTTGGTCCTATATTCCACTATGGCTAGTGGACCTATATCTGTTGTTCTAATGAAAGGCCACTGTTTAAGAATGCTTCCTGCACCATTAGCTGGTTGTGAGAAAGCACTAGTATGGTCATGGGATGGATCTCCTGTCGCGGTTTCAGGGAAGAAATCGGAAGGGAACTTAGTGAAAGGAAGTATACTTTTACATTGTGTAAATTCACTTCTCAATCATTCAGCTGTTCTTGTGCAGCCACTCAGCAGATATGATCTTGATGAGACTGGAAGAGTTGTTACTTTGGATGTCCCCTTGCCTTTGAAAAACTCCGATGGTTCAACGGCTCAGATAGGGGAGGAATTAGGATTGTCCTCCAAAGAGATGTGCAATTTGAACTCATTGTTAGCTGGTTTAGCAAACAAAATGAGCTTTTGGACCGTTGGTTATATTCGTCTATTAAGACTTCATAACAGTAGTCTCTCGGAAAACCTTGCACCTGATGATCATGAGATGTATGAATGGGTTCCACTAAGCGTAGAATTCGGTGTCCCTCTGTGTAGTCCAAAATTGTGTAACAGTATATGCAAGAGAGTAGTCTCGTCGCAGCTACTCCAAACAGACTTATCTACAGATCATCATAATGAAATGCAAGACTTAAGAAGGAGACTGCGAGACGTTTGTGCTGAGTATCAAGCCAATGGTCCAACCGCGAAACTCCTTCACCAGAAAGAACAGTCTAATGATGCAGCACCCCGACAGCTTATGACCTATGCGAGTAGAAGATGGAATCCCCTCGTTAGTACTTCTCCCATTTCTCGTCTCACTAGTAAAAGCCAGAGGCTGAAACTTGCTAATCGACATCGATGTCGTACTGAAGTTCTGAGTTTTGATGGCAACACTCTGAGGTGTGTCTTGATCAAACTCTTTAACATTTTCACAGATTAATTATTCTTTGCTTATTATATCTGTATCTTTTTTGGAACTTCCAACAATATTATCTGCATAATGCATAAATGGGCACTCAATCTTGGCCTTAGCTGACAACTAAACGCTCCAACTCATCCCCACTTTGTCTCATGGACCCCGATGCTAACCTAACACATAAATTTTAGATGTGTCTAAATGATCATTTTGTAAGTTGGAGAGTTCAACTGACACGGTGGAGACAAGTTGAGGTGTCTGCCTGTGCATACTCAAAGTTGGAGCGTTTACTTAACAACTAGTTTTGAGTGACCATCTGAGAAATCAACTCACACTACATTAATTAGCGTGTCTCTTAACAATATCAGATAGATACTTTTGTTAAATATTGACAGTGATGTTCCTCTGGTAATACGACCGCTAATTCATATACAAATGTTTGTTTCTTGCTGCTAACTGGAAATAACAACTCTTACTGAACTCTTTCCTTTTGCTTTTCGATTGAGAACTCTATTTGATGATGTTCATTTATATCATGTTTTCTGAAATGAACTTGCAGATCATATGCCCTGCCTTCTATTTACGAGGCTGAAGAATCGCCTTCAAAAACTAGTAAAGCTGATCAAGATGATTCAAACAGTAAAGAACTGATTCACCCTGGTGCAAATCTTCTATATGATGGAGTTGAGCTACATCCATTCGAGATTGGTGCTTGCCTGCAGGCTCGTCAACCTGTTTATTTAATCGCGGAGGCCTCTGCAGCATCTGCATTGTTTCCAGTTAAATAAGGGATATATTTTTGGAATTGGACAGTGTTTTTAGAGTCTTTTTGTTGTCTTGCTAACAACTTGGGAAGATTTTGAGGTAAATAAAGGAGATTTCTTCACTCCCTTCGTCTAATTCATGTACATTTTTTACTATATTGAAGCTCAAAAGTGTCCAGCTAAATTAAGTTTCAGATTTGGTTTTAGTTTTGTTTTCTGGAAGAGCTTTTACTTTCTGGTATCTATATTGGTAGGTGGTTAATTTGGCTAAAGACTAGTTCAGAACTTGCTTTTTTGAGAGGGGAATATTTATTAAAGAGGTAATATATAAACATGTTATTTAATTTGGTCTTAGTTGATATTTAGTCTTTAATGTTGGGTGTGCATAAATAGACACTTAAACTTGTATAATACTAAACAAGTAAACAAACGCATCTTTCATAACATAATATGTTTCTTACATGATATAATACTAATCAGTTTGAATTCATCTAACGTGAATTATCACAGGTGTGTCTAGTTCTTCAACTTTATGCAAATGGCTACTTATGCGACACCCAAAGTTTTGGAAGACGTGGAAGTTTATTGAAAGCAAATTAAAAGACATGTTTATATATTATGATTTATGTATTTACTAAGTCCAAAAAACTTCTTCCTTTTTCTTTTTGAGAAGTTAATATTTATTAAAGGCATAATACATAAACATGTCATTAAACTTTATTTCAGCTAACAATTATGCCCTTCAATTAAAGTTGAACAAGCACGTATCCTCTTTGACATAATATGCATCCTAAATAATACATACAGATCAATTGAAGTTTATCTCGCATGTATCGCACAAGCATGCGTCCTCTATGACATAATATGCATCCTACATAACATGATATAAATCAATTAAGTTGAGATTGTATTGCATGTAGGACTTGTGCGTATCCTTGTTTTGTATATGTGCAAATTCAAAATTGAATGACATAAAATTCTATGGGATCCCTTTTTTTAAACTCAAGAAATAGCCAACACAAATGACCAACTTATTAGTGCAATGAGAATAAGTTCATCTAAATAAACAAAACAATCTAACATCATTACCTCGATTAGTTTCCTCCCCTAGCAATAAAAAATTCTACTATACCAAATCATCTATATTGCCTACTCAAAAAGCAATGGCAAATCCACGAGGACTGTCTCAGGTGCTCGAGCACTTATTGACCCCGGAAAAAATTGTGTATCTATATAGAAAATATGCAAAAAATTATATAAATATAAAGATAAACACCTAGTGAACAAGAAATCTCATGGGTGTTTTGATTCTCGCTACCCTCCTACTGCTCAAAACAAGCCTCCAGATGAGGGATCCAATCCCATGCTCAAAGCAAGCCTCCAGATGAGGGATCCAATCCCACTGGCAATACCAACTTTTTTAAATGAGCACCCACAGTCTTTAAATCCTAGATCCGCCACTGCATTACGGCACATCTTCAAGATGAAATCTACTCATATGAACTGCTTCAGTAGAGCTTTCTCTTCATTGATTATCCTCTTCTCTTCTCAGTTTTGGGGTTTGGCCTTCCCCTTTGTCTTTTAGTATCCATCCAAAAATACTGTGTTGCTGCTTTACAGAAAGGGGCTCTTGCACCTTCACAGGTTCTGGAATAGGAGAAAAGACGGGTTCAACATTTTGAGGAGCGGCTGGAGTGGAAGTAGTAGTAGTCTCGGCTGGAGTAATGGGTTGTCTAGTGATATTTTTTTTTTCCTTCTTAGCAGGCCTTGTAAAGAGGTAAGCTCCAAGGCTGAGATTGAAGATGAGAACAGTACGCCAAATAAATTTGGCACCATGCCAGCTATTTCGTACCTGTGTTTGTGAATGAGGAGGATCCATCTTTCTATCTGATTTCCTTCCAAATAGCGCCTTTCTAATTGAGCAAAAATCAAGTTACTCAATTTTTTTAAAAAGGGAACTTTTATATTTCTACTTTACTTTATAGAAAAACCAAGCTTAGAATGATCAGTGGCATATTGTAATAATATTGTCATTCAAAGGTAATATTATTTTTAGTGATCCACAGTTTTTCTTTCATTTTCCTTCTAGATCGTTCTACATAAGGGATCCCACGGCGTGTAAGACGTTGGTAACCAAACTTAGTTATATGGAGAATGGTACACTTTGAAGGTTGCTAAATTCAACGTTCAATATTGAATTGTTGGACATTGAACTTGTCTTAATACGTGTTATCTTAAAACTCATGTGGAAGCATGTCTATACATTTTGATATCCTACCTATACTATTTTAAATTAAAATAAATTTAAATGGAACAGCATAAGAATTTATTATTATTCCCTCCGTTTGAAAAAGAATGACCTAGCTAGTTTGACTTTACTCGGAGAGAGCCTCAAAAGGTAACCCAGGCCCTAGTGCTGGGAGGTTTTGTGTTAGGAATTGGGAAGGAGAGTTTATTCATGCAGCTTCTTATGAGTTGGGAATAAAAACCAGTTTAGAAGCTGAAGTTCTGACATTGGAAAAGGGATTACAATTTTGTATTTCTAGCAATTTGCTGCCTGTTATTCTGGATACTGATTCACTTATAGTTGATAAAGTTTTAAGCGGAGTTTGGGAAATCCCATGGAGTATCAGCCTACGTATTAAAAGGATTAAACGGATGATGAGGAATGGGCAAATGGAGGTGCAGCATGTTCTCAGGGAAGGAAATAGAGTTAGCTGATTTTTTTGCTAACTTTCTTTTTTCATGTGCAGGTACTGAGATGAAAGTTTTTCATTCTTTTCAGGATAGAGTGCCAGGTTAATAGGCTAGTAGGGTTAGGTTGAGGTCGTAGGATAGTAGGTTTAGTCGTATTTTATATCTTGTGTTGTCATTATCCGTCTTATATATGTTAATTTCACGTAGGGTTAGGTTGAGGTCGTAGGATAGTAGGTTTAGTCGTATTTTATATCTTGTGTTGTCATTATCCGTCTTATATATGTTAATTTCACCATATTTGTATACCATCATGTGTTTTTAGCTATTAGTCGCTCTTTTTATTTCGTTTTCTTTCCTTCCCTGTCTTTTATATCTAGTTTATTCTGCTAATGAGTTTTTGAGACGAGGATTTCTACCCTCCTTGAACCCTAGGATTCCACTGGGTATGTTGTTGTTGTAAATCTTTTCAGGAAAGTACCAAAGGAAGGGAAATCTCTAATATTATTAAAGGCTAATCAGGTTCCTAACCTATAACATACCAATCGACACAATTTGTCATGAATCCAGGGTAGACATTGGCTAATTAAGAGAACAAAATGAAGCAATTACATCATGCTGGAGCAGGAATAACATCTTTACTTTACAAGAAAACATGAAACTAAATCTGAGTTGTTTAGACAGTGGTATTAGCTGTTTTAGAGCTCAATCTGTCAAATGACAACGATTTCTTGTTTGGTAAAACAAAGATTCAACATCTAACTACAGTATACCATTTTTCCAGAGCAGATAGACAAAAAAAGGATGAGAGCACAGTGCTTACCTCTTTGACGTAGTAGAGCAGATCTGAGCTAATTTGAGATGAACAAGTCTTCCTCGCACCAGATTACATGGCGCATCTGAGAATTTTTGTGCGTCTTTGGTGTAATCTATCGTCAGTAGGCTTTGCTACTGCGATTTTATCTTTCCGATTGACGGAGGCTAAGAAGATGAATACACCTTTAGGCTTCCTGCTCTATTCGCTTCCTTTTCTTTTTTGTTTTAGGATCTTTCATTCTAGTTCTTTCTTTTGTTTCATTTGGTTTCCTTGTTATTTTTTAATGGGTTGGGCCTCCTTTTGGGCCTAAATCTTGCTGATTAACCTTGTACCTCATTAAATCAGACTATTTATATTTATATACCTTTTTATATTTAGTATTCCTATACTACTAAAATTTTACCTTTCTAATATTAAAATTCGCGTGTTAATATCACCATCTGCTTGTATGATATATAAATGGAGTATGCATATACCAACAGGGTATCACAGATGATTAAGCTCAATCTTATATAATATCGATATGGTATAAATATACCGACCGAGTATATAGCGAATATATTTTCTACGAATTTAGAGTTTAACAATTTTTTTTATTTATTTCTTAAAAAAAATTCTATATATCAATTGGGTATCAATATACCGCCAGAGTATCACAAAGGACTGAGTTTATTCTATATGATACCGCCAGAGTATATTTCATAGTATTTATGTTGACATCATGCTAATGTCAGCATGAGAAATAAAAAGAGGTAAGTGAGTAGAAAGGTAAATAATTTGGATGATGGATTCATTAAGGGTAAATAGTTTAGATTGAGTCTATTAAGCACAAATAATTTTAAATTAGATCTATTTTATGTACTTTTTTATTTATTTTTATTATTAATAAATGGCCCATGGCCAATTTTAATTTAAAAAAATAGACCTAGTTTAATTTTATAAAAAGTTGATAAAGTCTCACGCACTTTTTTATTGGTTGTGCCTCTTCCATCATAAAAAAGCAAGTGGAGGTCAAGCCAAAAAAAATATTAGGTGGAGCTTTCTTAGCTGTGTTTCGACTTTCGTGTTTGAAACGGGAAATGTTCAAACTTGAAATAGTTGAAAACAATTTCTTCAAAGCATTGAGTTTTTTGCTTTTAAAATTCTAAGGTAGGCCTATCGGAAATTACCATGAAGAAGCAAACTTTCATTGAAATAAAAATTTATATAATTAACTAAATTACTATAATTTTATATCATGAAAAAAGAAAAAAAATAGAAATAATACAACATATGAGATCTCACGTCGCGTAAGACGTTGGTAACCAAACTTGGTTAATTTTAAAATATTTAATTTTAAATGGAGCAGCATAAACATTTATTATTATATCCTTCATTCTATATTACTTCCTGTGTCTGACATCATTTTATTTGATACGGTGTTTAAAAAAAGAAGAAAGATTTTTAAAACTTATGGTCAATTCGTTAAAGGTAAATTATTTCTATTCTAGTAAGGTGAAATTCTTTTTGGAACGGACTAAAAAGGAAAATGTGTCACGTAAAATGAGACAGATGGAGTAGTTATTTTGATAGATTGAATGTTTTAAAAAATATTTTAAAAGAAAAACAAATTCCTTTAAAATAAAAGAAAAATAATTTCTCCGACACATTATATGGTAACCCACATTTCCGCCATAAAACTACTTCTTCATCCCAATGTTTCATAGTATTTATTTGAATTATATATTTTAAAATAATAATTTTTATTTATCTATTTGAATACATAAAAATAATCAGTTTTATTTTTAATATGGCTCTTTTGAAGAGACATTAATTTGTCGGTTTTGAGAGTACTGTTGAGATGTTTGGCGACTTATCATATTCATTAGATTTTCAGAACGTTGTGATACTGACAACACTTATCAAATTTAAAAATTAAGATATTTTTTTAATTTTAATTTGCTTGTTCTATTTATTTTTTTAGCTCATTTAAAAAAGATAATTTTTTATTGTTATAATTAAAATCTTTTTTCTTTAATTTTTTTATTCTATTTAATTTTTAGTTTGTTTTAAAGAGAGCATTTTTCCGTAGCTATTTTTTAATTTCAATCGATCGCATAACATGTTTAAAATCAGAAGATTAATAAATATTTTGTTATATTCTAGTATCTTTTACTTAAAATTATAAAATTAAAAAAAAAAAATCTTCAATGTTGTGTCAAGTTAAAATGAAATGAATATGTGAAAACAAAAAGAACAATTTCTTTGAGCATTAAATAGTTAAAAGAATAGCAGGGTGAAGCTACACTATATTTAAGGGCTTCATCCAAATTTCGTTTAGCGACAAATTATATTGTCTTTGTCCCATTTTAATTGAATTTTTGAGGTAATATACACATATTAAGAAAAATATTTAAAGACAAAATTTATATCATATTTTTCACTATTGTCCTTTGTAAAATCATAAATATATAATGTAATTTATCTCGTAGAAAATGTAAACGTTCAATAAAAGAAAAGGCAAATTTGGAAAAAGATTCAAACATTTACCTGGAACTTTGAACAATTCAAATATTTTGAACCTAGAAAAAAGCCTCAAAAATTCAGTTAATATGAGACGGAGGGAATATTATTTATACTTAATTAAAATAATTTTGTATATATATATATAGTACATGACGAGTATTTTTCGATTAGTTGTGAGTCTACTTCTTCAAATTTTAAACTTTTTTAGTGAAAATTTTGACTCCGCCATTGACATCTATTTGTACCAACGGAAACATAAGATTTTGTATTCAACTTTGGTAATCACACAATATGCATTGGAGCTAAAATAAGAGAAGTAAAGACAAAATGGTAGGTAGTTTTGAGCCTGATTACATCAATCCACAAGTGTTCCAAAAAATTTTGAAAAAAAATTGGCTTGGTGTTGGATATAACATTAAGACAAGATTAAATTTAAACTTATATATTTACTTAATTCAAAATATATAAAATGATAATAAACTAAATTTTATTTATTTTTTGCTTAATGAATTAATTAGTCAAGAATTCTTAACTCAATTTACGTCGCATCTCGTTTCCTAGTGCATTTATTGTGAGACCATCTATAATAATAGTCCTATTAAATAAGATGTATTAGTAATGTTGAGACAATTAGTTATATTGGCAGTATTTTTAATCTACTGTATGTTTTAAAATAAGAATCACATAACATCTTGTGTTATTAATATCATGGTTCATTATCTATAAAAGTAATAGTACTTCATCTATTGTTTGGTGTATGACATATATACACATAATGCATTAATTTATTTATTATTATAATATATATTAATTTAAAGTCGCTAGCAAAAAAATTCAACAAAAGTCAAATTCTAAATTCACTTCTATGTTTAAATCATTGTGTTGTTTAGTGTACCAATTAGCTCTACATACGATCGTAGCTGATCATTAAGATCGTTTAATTGAAAGAATAAAAAATAACAATCTCGAAAGTCTATCTCATCACCACAAGTACTTATTAAACATTGAGTTCCTAATCCTTTTTTTTTATTAAAGGAAAATATCAAAGGTTGGCATGATGAGAAAACATTAACTTTTCAAAGGCTGGCAACCAAAATTACAACCTATTTTAGATGTTCAACAATTGAATAGTCTTAACATGTCAATTTGGAAAAGCAAAGCTGGAATAACCCCACAATTAATTATAAATTAGCACATTTAAAAAAAAAAAAAAAGGTTACCATGATAATTGGGTTTAATAAGCACCACTAATTTATACAGCACATGGATCAATGTTGTGTAGTTTCCCGTTGGAAGTCATCATTGGTGAGAGAGATAGTCTTAATTTTAAAAAATCAAATATTTAAAATTCTATGAAAAACTATTATAAATAGTGATTCTTCATGTCAATTCAACGAAAAATGCATCTAAAATATTTATAAAAAATTACTTGAATTTTAAAAAAGCAAAAATAAAAAATTGATAAATATTTTAAAATAGAAAGAGCACGTATTCTTATTTGATTTTTATTATTTAACATTTCTCTTTCAGTCTCATATTAGTTATTAATATTAATAAAGATATTTATCTCAAAATTATTGTTAATTTATAAAATTAAGATAAAAATTAATTATTTTTTATTTTGCCCTTAAAAGTAATTGTTTGAAAGTAAATAATATTGATATTGAAAGGACGGAGGATAAATTAGATAAAAATATGTTTTTGTGATATTTTAAAATGAAAAGAGAAACAACTAACTAATATGGGATGGATGGAGAAGTAAGAAATTAATACTCCCCCGTCTCAAAATAAATGATATTTTAACCTTTTTATTTTGTTTTTAAATAATATTTTAGAATTTTAAGAAGAAATTAATTTTATTCTTCAAAAATTATCCTTGTTTTGTTGTGAAACGATGAAGAATATAGTAAAACCAAGAAGGATTATAAAGAGAAGTAGTGATATTTCTTATTCACTCTTGTTTCTTCCTTTTCTCACTCATACCTTTTGTTACAAGAATGAGCGGATATTTTATACATGTGAAAACTTGGTGATTAAGTATGATTTATGGCCTTGAACTTGTCAAGCTTTTGCTTTGAACTTGCCAAGCATTTGGCCTTAAACTTACCAAGCTTTTGGCCTTGAAAGTGCCAAGCTTTTGGCCTTGAAAGTGTCAAGCTTTTGGCCTTGAAAGTGTCATGCAAATGCCTTAAATTATGTTGACACAAATTATATTATATGAACAAAGAAAATATTTATTTGGACATCCATTTTAAAACACTCCCCCTTAGATGTCCATGCAATAATACATTTTGTGTGTTGCCTCATTGAAAACCTCACCAAGAAAATCCAGTGGGATAAAATCTTGGTTAAGGAAAAAAGAGTGCAGCGCGTATTTGCTCCCCCTGATGAAAATTTCATTTAATATCTCGAAGATGACGCATCCCAATCTTGTATCTCAGTTTTTCAAAGGTTGAAGTTGGCAATGCTTTGGTGAACATATCTGCTAAATTATCACTGGAACAAATTTCTTGAATATCTATTCACCTTTCTTTTGAAGATCATGAGTGACAAAGAATTTAGGCGAAATATGTTTTGTCATGTCTCCTTTGATGTATCCTTCTCGTAGTTGAGCTATACATGCAGCGTTGTCTTCATATAATATTGTTAGAATATGTCTTTTCAAAGGAAGACCACGTGATTCCATGATGTGTTGAGTTATTGATCTCAACCAAACACATTCTCGACTAGCTTCATGAATAGCCAATATTTCTACATGATTTGAAGAAGTAGCTACCATAGTTTGTTTTGTTGAACACCATGATATGGATGTACCTCTACATGTAAATAAGTAACCTGTCTGTGATCGCCCTTTATGTGGGTCAGACAAATATCTTGCATCTGCATAATCAATTAGTTGTGGATTGGACTCTTTCGAATAAAATAGTCTCATATCAATAGTTCCTTGAAGATATCTGAATATATGTTTAATACCGTTTCAGTGTCTTTGTGTTGGAGAGGAACTAAATCTTGCTAATAGATTTACAGCAAAGGATATATCTGGCCGAGAATTATTGGCAAGGTACATTAATGCACCAATTGCACTAAGATATGGTACTTCAGCACCAACGAGCTCTTCCTCGTTTTCATAAGCCGGAATGGATCTTTATTAATATCTAGTGACCTCACAATCGTTGGGGTACTTAATGGATGTACTTTATCCATATAAAATCTTTTTAAAAGATTTTCACCATATGTTGATTGATGAATAAATATACCAGTTGTAAAATGCTCAATTTGTAGACCAAGACAAAATTTGGTCTTTCCAAGGTCTTTCATTTCGAATTTCTTTTTCAGACATTCTACTGCCTTTGAAAGTTCTTCATGAGTTCCAATAATATTCAAATCATCAACATATACAACTATTATAGTAAATTTTGATCCAGACCTTTTAATAAATATGTAAGGACATATTGGGTCATTTTTATACCCTTTTTTCAATAGGTATTCGCTAAGGCGATTATACCACATGCGGCCTGATTGCTTCAATCCATATAAAGATTTTTGAAGCTTTATTGAACACTTTTCTTGAAAATCTTTATATATTTTAGGCATTTTGAATCCTTTTGGGATTCTAATAAATATGTCATTGTCTGATGAGCCATATAAATATGTTGTAACGATATCCATCAGATGCATATCAAGTTTTTCATGAACTGCCAGATTTATAAGATATCTTAAGGTAATTGCATCCACCCCAGGAGAATATGTCCATATAATCAATGCCAGGAGACCTTGCTACAACATTCACTTCAGGGAATGGAGCAGACCCGGTGGGACGGGCTTCATGATTTCTCATTAGCAATGTATTATTTTGCTCAACCACAAGTAGACATGTAATTAACTCAGAATATTTCTTGAATTCTTTTTCACGATATTGTTGTTGTAATAACATATTTGAAGCGTGAAAGGTAGAAAGAGTTTTCTCAAGTAAATCATCATCAGTGATAGTATCTCCACATAACTTTAATATTGAACTCACTTTGTGAATAGCAGAACTATATTCACTTACTGATTTAAAATCTTGAAATCGAAGATGTATCCATTCAAATCAAGCTTTTGGTAATACAGTAAGTTTTAGGTGATCATATCGATCCTTTAAATTATTGCATAATTCAAGTGGGTCTTTCACAATTAAATATTCAGTTTTTAAATCTTCATGAAGATGATGACGAAGAAAAATTATAGTTTTAGCTTTATCTTGACTAAATGCCTTATTTCCTTGTTTAATAGTATCTCCAAGACCTTTAGTGTCAAGGTGAATTTCAGCGTAAAGGATCAATGACAAATAATTTTTTTCGATTATATCAAGTGCTACAAATTCAAGTTTAGATAGGTTTGACATGATGAAAATTTTAAATAGAATGAATCAAAGATGACTTGTGAATAAAAGAATTATTTTCTTTCAAGAAGGAATATAAAGAGAAGTAGTGATATTTCTTATTTACTCTTGCTTCTTTCTTTTCTCACTTATATCTTTTGTTACAAGAATGAAGGGATATTTATATATGTGAAAATTTGGTGATTAAGTATGATTTATGACCTTAATCTTGCCAATCTTTTGGCTTTAAACTTGCCAAGCATTTGGCCTTAAACTTGCCAAGCATTTGGCCTTGAACGTGCCAAGCTTTTGATCTTGAAAATTGCCATGCAAATGTCTTAAATTATGTCGTCACAAATTATATTATATAAACCAAAAAATATTTATTTGAACATTCATTTTACAACATATTTTAATATATGGAGTTTTGCACTATTAAAGAATCTTTGCTTTCTCTAAAGCATTTAATTAGAGGCGAGCTAGTAAAAACACTTCTTATTCTTTTGGAATGAGAAATTATTAAAGATGTGTGTTTAAACTAAAACCATCATTTATTTTGAAGAGAAGAGGTTATAATTAGGTTGTGAACACAAAATAATGCACATATTCTCTCTATTTTAATTTGCTCGTCTTACATTTTGTTTAACATATTTAGAAAAAAAGAATGTCTTTTCTTATAACTATTTAATTATAACTTTTCATGTAATATGTTAAGATAATATTTTTAAATAATTTAATACATTTTATATATTTTTAAAAAACATAAAATTTTGAACTTTATTTTGTTTAAAGTTTTGTGTTAAATCAAAATTTAATAAATAAATTAAAATAGATAAATAAATATTTTTATAATCTCTGAAAACCAGTATACCCTGCTTTTTAGGTGGCCAACACATAAAACGAATTTTAAAATCCCCGCTAGCTAGGCCAGAACGTGCCAATCATAACGGTAAACATAGTGTTTGCCAATAATTAAAATTCTGTCCTTACTTTGTTTTCATATTATTTTTGAAAATTTTAAAGATAATATTTTATTCGTGTTAATTTATATTGGACAAAAATAATATGAAACATTCAAATAAAATTTTAACAGATGAATTACTTCTTTCTTAACCAAAGAGGTTCTAATAAAAAATATTTTCCTCCAAATATAGCCTTATGCGATATGAATTCGATAGCACTAAATATCAACAAAATAAATTTTTTTAAAAATTTTTTCACACTAATAAAAAACGTAACCAGCTTGGACTCTTTCTTCTTCGGTCGTTGAGTTGCCAACTAATTATGAGTCCACACTCTTATTTCAATTTTCATAAAATAAAAACCGACTTACGAAAATTAAAATTTATTTTCCCCATTTTTCCCTCCTATAAAAACACTCTTTTCGTATTCATTTTTCCATAATCAAAAGAACTCACAACTCATATTTCCATTTTCTTCTCTCATACCTATTTGTGCTTTCCCAACTTTTCCATCTCAAAAAAACTCTTCTCCTAAAAGCTAAAATGGCATACTCAAAGGTGATCATTGCTCTAATGTTGGCGTTCGTCGCCGGATCTGCTTTCGCACAAGCACCGGGAGCATCTCCGGCAGCTTCTCCCAAGAGTTCTCCGGTACCAGTAGCATCACCACCAGTGGCAACTCCTCCTTCAACTACATCAACACCACCTGTCTCTGCTCCTGCAAATGCTCCTACTACTGCATCTCCTCCAGCTCCACCAACTGCTGAGACTCCGGCGTCGTCGCCTTCCGGTGTTGCTTCTCCTCCATCCATCGCTGCCGCTCCCGGCGGTTCTCCTACCGAATCTCCTAACTCT
The DNA here is from genome assembly GCA_000787875.1 of Solanum virginianum. Lineage (NCBI taxonomy): Eukaryota > Viridiplantae > Streptophyta > Magnoliopsida > Solanales > Solanaceae > Solanum > Solanum virginianum. The sequence goes on along the minus strand of DF360162.1, from coordinate 4,922 downwards.
GCTTCCTTGAACAGAGTCGCCGTTGCCGGATCTGCTGTCGCAGCTGTCTTTGCTGCTGCTTTGATGCTCTAAATCTCTGATCCGTGAGATATTTTACACTTTCATTCGCCGGAATTGATGAGTTAGAATTTAATTTCCGATGTGTTTTTTCATAATATTTTTTTTGACTTTTGCTGGCTGCGGTAGTTGTGACCGCTGTTGATTTATTTGTACTATAATAATTCTTATTGTTAAATATTATTACGGAATTCTTTGTTTATTTATGGAGAATATTCAGATCCCGATTTTACTCTCTATTTCCTGTTGGACTTTGTTTTGTTGAAATTAAACAAGCATATAATAGCCATAGTCTCTGTTTTCCTCTTTGAGTTGCGATTGATAATCGAGACTTTTATATATTTCTATATGAATAATTTACATTATATCTATCAGATATTATATATTTATATATAAATAATTTACATTATATCTATCGGATACTGAACGATAACTTAAAAATTAAAATATAATATTTTTTATCTCAATTTACGTGGCACACATATAATTTGACATAATATTTTAATTTGATTTCGACGGACAAATGATTATAATCTTTAATTTTAAATAAATATAAATATACACTTAAAATTATATATAATTAAACAAATAGGATCATTCCTTCACTTCAATTATTAATGTGAAGAAGCAAATAGGTTTGGGAATTGAGACGTTTTGAGTGTTGATACAACATTGACATGTAGTTGTTTCCATCACTTCAAGTCTAATGTAAAATGTTTAATATTTTTCCTATTTTCAAAAATATTATTGAGAAGTAATCAAAGTTTCTTGTCCCATGATTTTTATTACTATTAATTGTCTCATGTATTTTAATTATTGCAGTTTTTTTAGTCATTTATTCAGAATATTTTTTATCATTCTTCTTATATATTTTACCATGATTCCTTTACTTTAATTAGTTCTTTTTTTCGATTTGTTTTGATATACTTTCTTTAAAATAAGACACTATTAAAAATAATATTTTTATCTCTCAAAAAATATAAAAGGAATCGGCTATATTCTACCTTCCGCACACCTCATTTATGAATTATATTAAATATTTATTATTGTTGTTGCTATATATTTTACACATAAACTTTTACATTATAATTAATATTATTTCTATTATTTTTTACACATAAATGATCTAATTATTTAAAATGATTATAGATTTATATAACAATCTACAGGTTAGGTTTAAAAATCTAACTATCACTTTTATATAGCTCGATTCGATTGGTTCAAATAGGTTGTGAAAAATCACTAACAATTAATCATAGATGTATTAAATCCATAATTTTCAATATAAACCATAAATTATATACAAAACTTTTTATAAAATTCCTACGAACAATAGTTTCATGTTAAGAGCCTTAAAAGATTAAAGTTATAAAATTTAAATCTTATATAATTCCTAACTATAGCACAATATAAACATAGACTGAAATTTCCTATACTTATCTACTTCTTATCGTGATAAAGTAATATTTCCTTTATTTGTAAGATTATCTTAATATACATAGTTTAAAACAATTCTTTAAAAAGCATTTAAATAAAATATACAAAAACATATTAAAATGTCCCTTGATAATTTAAATATTTTACGAGGTAGCTACATCTCCCCTCTCTTAGATGGCCAACGCATAAACGAATCGCCGCTACGTGCCAATCATAACGGTAACCATAATGTTTGCCAATAATTAAAATTAATATAATTAGTGAATAATTTGACAAAATTATCTTTATTATTTTTTATTTAATATTTTGATATTAAATCAATAAAGAATAAGTAAAAATAAATGGAGACAATAATAAATTTTAGTTACTTTCTTTAGTCTTTTTATATGTTATCTTTATAATTATACTTATATTAACAAAAAGAATAACTTCGTCATATCTTTATTTAATATGCATTAATTCTTTTAATAAAAAATTACGTGTTAAAAGGACCGAGGGAGACGTAAATAAGAAGTAGTTGCAAGGAAACATTCAAATTCCTAAAGAAATTTATCACTTGACACGCTAAAGAAAAATATAACCAGCTGGGACTCCGTCACATTTCGTCTTTTTCTTCCTCTGTTGTTAAGTTGTCAACTAATTATTAGTCGACAATCCTTATTAAATCACTTTTTCTTTTTTTCTCTAAACCGCCTCCCCTGTATTCCCCTCCTATAAATACACTCTTCCCCTGTCCTGTTTTTCAAAAATCTAAAGCACTCACAACTCATATTTTCATCTTCTATTGTTTATACTTCTTCACTGAAATGGCATTCTCAAAGGTGATTATTGCTCTAATGTTGGCGTTTATCGCTGGATCTGCTTTTGCACAAGCACCGGGAGCATCTCCGGCAGCTTCTCCAAGGAGATCTCCGGCACCGGTGGCGGCGATTCCTCCTTCAACTACATCAACACCACCTGTCTCTGCCCCTGCAAATGCTCCTACTACCGCATCTTCTCCATCCGACTCTCCTCCAGCTCCACCAACTGCTGAAACTCCGGCGTCGTCTCCTTCCGGTGCTGCTTCTCCTCCATCTATCGCCGCCGCTCCCGGCGGTTCTCCTACCGAATCTCCTAACTCTGCTTCCTTGAACAGAATCGCCGTCACCGGATCTGCTGTTGTAGCTATCTTTGCTGCCGCTTTTATGCTCTAAATCTCCGATCTGTGAAATACTTCGCATATTTTCGTTTGCCGGAATTGATGAGTTCGAATTTATTTTCTACTGTTTAATTATTTATTCTTTGTATACTTCTGACTTCTGCCTAGGGCGGTAGTTGATTTTTTTGTATTATATTCTTAATATTATTATGGGATCCTTTGTTTATTTATGGTTATTTATGGAGAGCATTATGATTCCAATTTCTCTCTTTCTCATTTACTCAAATTTGTCTTGTTTGAATTAAAGCAAAGAATATAATAACTATTGGATGAACATTAATATTTGGATTATTAAAGTGTATCATATTGTTTAGAGTCAGTCTGGATATTGGATAGCGCGTTTTATAGGCTTTTTTCTAGCCATTAATATACCAAATAGTCCTTTGGGAATTATACTTTTTATATAACTGTATTAATAAGAGGTGGGGAAGGGAAGCATAAAAGTGAATTAATGAAAGCGGTTTCTTGGACTTTCGAAATATTTTTTTATTTTGTCTTGTAATTTTTAGTTTATAAATCAAAAATTATAAGTTATATATTCAAACTTATGATTTTTGACTTAAAATTAAGTATTTATAAATAATTTTTTAGATTATTTAAATACTCCAAAAATATTAAAAAATTATTTTAATTTAAAACACTCAATATAGGATTTTACTTTATCATGAGGCCATTTAATCTATATGACCGATTACTGCTCATCTTTTCGCACTTGATCAAATCTCTTGTTGTTCCTTAGTGGTAGAGCAATCAATTTTTAACTTATTGTTTGTAGATTTGAATTCAATCTATTTTCGTGGAGTATCGTATTATTTGTTTGCATTTATTAGTTTGCATAATAATTGTGATGGAGAAAAAATTAAATTCAAATTGAAAGGATTTTAATAAATTTATAGTAAACGTAAAATCTATCAATTTATATAATTTTATATAATTTCAAATATTATTAATTTTGATACATAAATCGAATAATAGAATGTAAGCAAAAGTTTCCAAGCTCTTATTCAAATTGTGGAGCAACTTCTATTTTGTCCGTTGGTGTTATTTCTGTCTCTTTACTCTGATTAGTAAAATATGATAAAATATAAGTACTATTTTAAGTTTTTTATTTTTTTATAAATAAAATTTTCATATTAAAAGTAGGTATTATATTAATGGAGTTTTGAATTATTTGTTGATTGAGTTGCATGATATTGTTAGATTATTTTATTATAAAGAGAGTAAATCAAAAGTTGTGCTATTAAATTGATGTAAATTATATTACGATGTAATGAAAATTCCATAACAAAGGTGAGATGTATACACACCAATAATATTCAAGCTAATATTTTACATGTATAAATTTAATCAGTATAATATTTTCCTGTTTATTTTTATGAAATTAATTTTTTAATCCAGCTATAATAAATTTATACGACGGGCCAATGACAACTCCAAACCATTAGGTCATTATATTGATTGATCGAAATTTATTAAAAATTTAAAAAAGAGAAAAGGCTAATTTTTGGTTGAATTAAAATACTTTTCTGTTTTAAAAATCCTTCACAGTAAAAAGACGAGTTCATTGCAAAAATTAAAATACTCTCTTTGCTCCTTTTTCAAGAAAATAAAAAACTTTAACTTTTTAACTTCTTCAATTCTTCATGAAATAACCTCAAATTTCAAGAGTAGAGTCTTTCCAAGCTAAAAAATAAAATTTAATATCTTTTAAGTTCGAATTTAACCTAATTTGACAAAACTCACTTAAACTTTCTTCAAAGTATTAAAACTTGAACCTCTTCGAAATTGTGAATATAAACTCAAAAAATACTGGGGAACAAGGATTTAGTGTCAAAAATAACAAGAAAACTTAAACCAAAGCAGATTTTCAAAATTTTGGGACTTTTCATTAAAATATTTTTTTCTTAGTGGTTTTTGAGTTTATTTGGAGGGGTAAAGAAAATTATACCATTAAAAGGTGTTCACGTTTTGAAGCTTTGGGAAAAAAATTAAGTGAGTATTGTTGAGTTAGGTAGAATTCAAATTCAATAATATTGGGTTTGGGTATCTAGTTCAGAGGGACGTTATAATTCAAGATTTAGGTAATTTCGTGAAGCTGAAAATTAAAATTTTTGTTTTCTTCATATGTTCTTGAAGAAGAAGAAGGAACAAAAATGAGTATATTAGATGTTGTAGTTGACATTAATTTATTATCCCACATCTAAAGTTTAGGACTTTGTTAGGGGATATT
>DF360163.1:47972-64410 GCA_000787875.1 Solanum virginianum | reverse complement strand
CGTAAGGTTGTTGATATTTCGCGTAGACAAGTCACCACTGTATTCTACTTTTATACTTGTCCTGATAAATATATACTTGGTACATGTTGCTTTGCATATACAGTACATCTTTCATACAGACCCCCGTTCTTCGGGGGCTGCGTTTCATGCCCGCAAGTACCGACGATCAGAGTAGCGGGCCACCAGCCTAGGACTCCTGTTAGCAGTGCTCCTTTGCTCCGGAGCCACCTTTGGTACATAGGCAACTTATTATTTTGTATTATATTAATTTGAGGGTACGACGGACTCCTGTTAGCAGTTTGAAAAGGTTCTTTGCTCTGGAGCCACCTTTGGTACATAGGCAACTTATTACTTTGTATTATATTCATTTGATAGTATGACGTGGGCCCTGTTCCGTCATAAGAGTCAGTTTATTCGTGTTAGAGGTCTGTGGATATCCTGTGAGTATGGGTCAGATTAGAAAGTATGTATAGTATGTACTCTGTGTGCAGGTGGTTAGTTAGAAAAATAGAGGAAACTCTGTCAAAATTTTAATAGATAAATAGTAACCTAGGTGGGAGCCTGGTTTGATTATATGGTTCGGGCGCCCCAAACGGGTGCCAGTCATGGCCCATAGGTTGAGTTGTGACAAAGATAGAGGCCAGTGCAAAAGGGCCAGGTCATCCGGGTATGTAGGGGATTATCGAGGCAAACAGCCCCAGCAAAAGTAGAATAGATATTTTCCCCAGCTAGCACGGGGTACACCCCAGTAATTTGCCAGCAGGAGGTCGGAGGGAGCAGGTTCGAGTTTCAATAGTCAGATGAGGCCACCTAGACCTTCGTGTTCTTATTGTGGGAAATGACACCCTGGGGAGTGTTTTCGCACCACTGGTGCTTGTTTTAGATGTGGCCAACAGGGCCACCATATGAGAGATTATCCAGTTAGAAGTAAAACAGACAGGTTAGTTCAGTCGATCGGGTCAGCCGGTGGGTCATCTTCAACCTCAGTAGCTATGCACCCTATGGGGTGAGATACCCCAGTATTGGAAGGTTGTGGCAGGGGTCGTGGTGGATTCCCAAGTTCTAGCAGTCCTTCGAATTGCACTTATGCCCTGGCCAGCCATTAGGACCAGGAGGCGTCGCCGAATGTGATTACAGGTATATTATTTGTTTGCTCTCGAGATGTTTATGCATTGATTAATCCTGGTTCCACATATCATATATTTCTTCTTTGGTTGCTACTAAGATTGAGATAGAGTTTGAGCCGATAGCACCTTTTGAACTAGCTACACCAGTAGGAGAGTCTATTATTGTTAGTCGAATTTATAGAAACTGTCCGGTATCTATTTGTGACCATTGCGCTATGGCCGATTTGGTAGAGTTGGATATGACTTATTTTGATGTGATTATGGTTATGGATTTGTTAGCTTCTTGTTATGCTAATGTTGATTGTCAAAAGAAGATAGTCCGATTCTGGTTTTCAGGGGATTCAGTCATTGAGTGGGTAGGCAATGTTGCATCGCTGAGGGGTAAGTTTATTTCATACCTTAAGGCTAGGAGAATGATTAGAAAAGGTTATCTTTATCATTTGGTTCGTGTGTATGATTTGGAAGCAGAGGCACCGACTCTCCAATCAATTCTAGTTGTTAATGAGTTCCTCGATGTATTTTTGGATGAGCTTCTAGGCCTTCCTCCGGAGTGGGAAGTGGAGTTTTCTATCTATCTGCTGCCAGGCACTCAGCCTATTTCTATCCCTTCGTACCGAATGGCACTGGCTGAATTGAAGGAATTGAAAGTGTAGTTGAGAGATTTGTTGGAGAAGGGTTTCATTCGGCCTTGTACATCACCTTGGGGAGCTCCGGTATTATTTGTAAGGAAGAAGGATGGATCGCTGCGGATGTGTATCGATTATTGGCAGCTGAATAAGGTAACAATAAAGAATAAATACCCCCTCCCCCGGATTGATGATTTGTTTGATTAGTTGCAGGGATCTAGGTGTTTCTCGAAGATAGACTTGCGGTTGGGTTACCATCAGGTGTGAGTACGGGAGGAGGATGTTCCCAAGATAGCGTTTTGGACCTGGTATGGGCATTATGAGTTTAGAGTTATGTCTTTTGTGTTGACGAATGCTCCGGCGGTGTTTATGGATCTTATGAATCGGGTATTCAGACTATTCTTGGATATGTTTGTGATTATGTTTATTGATGATATTTTGGTTTATTCTCGGTCAGAAGTATGAGCATGTGGGTTATTTGAGGATGGTGCTTGGCATACTTTGGCACTGGAAATTGTATGCTAAATTTTCTAAATTTGAATTCTGGCTTTCTTCGGTGGCATTTTTGGGGCATATTATCGGAGTTGACGGCGTCCGGGTGGATTCTTAGAAGATTAAGGTTATAAAGAATTGGCCTAGGCCTATAACGTCGATTGAGGTATGTAGCTTCTTGGGATTAGCTGGTTATTATCGAGGATTTGTGGAGAAATTTGCTTCCATTGCAGTGCCTTTGACAAGGCTGACTCAGAAGGGAGTGAAATTCCAGTGGTCTGATGCTTGTGAGTGTAGCTTCTAGTTGCTGAAGGAGAAATTGACTACTGCTCCAGTTTTGACTTTTCCCGAAGGTCCAGATGGGTTTGTGATTTATTGTGATGCCTCTGGTGTTGGTTTAGGGTGTGTGTTGATGTAGCATGGCAGGGTGATAGCTTATGCCTCCTGGCAGGTCAGGAAATATGAAAAGAATTATCCTACTCATGATTTAGAGTTAGTTGCGGTGATTCATTCCTTGAAGATGTGGAGACATTACTTATATGGGGTTCATATTGATATTTATACTTATCATAAGCGTCTCTAGTACATCTTTAAACAGAAGGAGCTAAATTTGCGGCAGTGGAGGTGGTTAGAATTGCTGAAAGATTATGATGTTGATATTCTCTGCCATCCTGGGAAGGCTAATGTTGTGGCTGATGTACTTAGTCGTAAGTCTGTGGGTAGTTTAGCGGATATGCCTTTAGAGAGGAGGGAGATGGTTTATGATATTCATCTGCTGGCTAGTCTTGGAGTTTGTTTGGCTGGTTCTGGAGATGTTGGGGTTTCTGTTTGAGGTGTTGCTGAATCTTCTCTTGCAGAAGAGATTAAGTAGCGTTAGTATGAGGATCCCATTCTAGCCCAGTATAAAGACACAACCCTTGTTAGGGTTTCTGTTCGAGGTATGGTTGAATCTTCCATTGCAGAAGAGATTAAGCAACATCAGTATGAGGATCCCATTCTAGCTTAGTAGAAAGACACAGCCCTGAAAAAGAGAAAGACCCCGTTTGAACTCTCCTCTGGTGAGTGTATTGTTATTTAGGGGTAGTTTGTGTGTACCTGATGTTGCGGTTTTGTGATGACAGGTTATGGGTGAGGCATATTATGCTCTCTATTCTATTCACCTAGGGTCGATGAAGATGTATCATGATCTTAGATGCTTATATTGGTGGGATGGTATGAAAATAGATGTAGTAGAATTTGTTGCTTAGTGCTCGAACTGTCAATAGGTTAAAATTGAGCACCAGAAGCCCGGTGGGTTATTGTAGGAGTTGGAACTACTGATGTGGAAGTGGGAGATCATTAATATGGACTTTGTCATAGGTTTACCTCGCACTCCATGAAGGTATGATTCCATTTGGGTTATTGTCGATCGACTGGCGTAATCAACCTATTTTCTTCTGGTTCGGACTACCTATTCAGCTGAGGATTATGCTAGACTTTATATCAGGGAGATTGTGTGACTTCATGGTGTTCCTGTATCTATTATCTCAGATAGAGGTGCCCAGTTCATGGCAAATTTCTGGAGGTCTTTTCAGGCAGGCTTGGGGACACAGGTGAGTCTTAGTACAGCATTCTGTCCCCAGATCGAATGGACAGGCTGAGCATACTATTTAGACGTTGGAAGATATGTTATGGGCCTATGCTATTTATTTTTGAGGTAGTTGGGATGATCATTTGCCGTTGATTGAATTTGCTTACAATAACAGCTACCACTCCAGCATTCAGATGGCATCATATGAAGTATTGTATGGCAGGAAGTGTAGGTCACCTATCGGTTGGTTTGATGTTGGAGAGACTGAGTTGATTGGTCTAGACGTGGTCCAGTAGGTAGTAGATAAGGTGAAACTCATTCGGGAATGGTTGTTAGCAGTTTAGAGTTGATAGAAATCATATGTAGATAATTGCTATCGACATTTAGAGTTCCAGATTGGAGATTGGGTATTTCTTAATGTGTCTCCTATGAAAGGTGTTATTAGGTTTGGTAAAAAGGGAAAGGTTAGTCTGAGATACATTGGGCCATATTAGATTGTTCGTGGAATTGGCAAGGTTGCCTATGAATTAGCTCTACCATCTGATTTTGAAGTGGTACACCTAGTGTTCCATGTTTTTATGCTAGTAGAAGTGTGTTGGTGATCCTTCCTGAATTTTCCCTGTGGATGACATTTAGGTTACAGAAGAACTGTCTTACGAGGAGCAGCCTGTAGCCATATTGGATCGTCAGGTACGAAGGTTGCGAAATAAAGATGTGGCTTCGGTTAAGGTGTTGTGGCGAAACAATAACCGAGAGGAGATGACTTGGGAAGTAGAAGAGCAAATGAAGAAGAAATATCCTCACTTGTTTCTAGTGTCTTCAGGTAATTTATTTTTTTTGCCGAACTGTGTTGCTTGATAAGTAACTTTTGAGCGTTGAATGTATTGTTGTAATAGTTTGAAGTAATCTCCCCCTTAAGTTGTTTTTATGTCTTGCGAGGCCTGTTTAACATTTGAGGATGAATGTTTTAAGGGGGGAGGATGTTAGGACTCATATGTCCTTAATTGGATTGATTAGGAAAAGTTTGGGACCAAAAGTGGAATTTTACAAAGTTGTGGTTCTTGAAGATTTAAGTGGTGCCCCACTTGACTTATGTTGAATTTTGCTTGGGCCAAGTGTGGTACACTTGGCATGATTTATTTGTATATATATATATATATACAAGATTATCTCTTCATTCTCTTAACATTTCTATACTTAGAAAAAAATCAAGAGCAAGTGAAGAACAAGCCAAGGCTCTCGGGTTTACAAGGAAAATTTTGAAATTCCTTTTTCTTCATTTCAAAATTATTTTGATGGTATAAACCTACTATATTGGGTCTCCTAAGTAGCTTGAAGGAGTTGTTGGAGCAAGAAAACATTTCTTTCCTCAATTTTGGAACCCTAGCTCATTTAAGGAGTTGAAGTGGTAAGGTGAGTTTTAATGTTGTTTTATGTTTTATAAAGGTTGTATGTATGTTGTAGTATGTTGAATTGAAGGAAAATCTTGAAATATTTCATGTTGGAAGTGAGTTGTATATGATGGGGTTGGAGCCGAATTGGTATATGTATGTGTGTGTAGTGTTGTGTTGTATTGGAATTATGAATTGGTGCTTAGTTAGCATGATATGATCATTGTAGTGTGAAGGAATGGATGGAAATGATCTTTATGCATATGTTGGTATATTGGTCGAGTTCTTGGCATATTGTTACATGATGATTCTTAGAGTTATTGTTGTTATATTGGCATTTGAATCGATTATTGATGTTGTTGGGTTGTTGTTGTTTGATTTGAGCCGAGATGGCTTCTCGGGGTAGCCTATTTTTTAAGGGGATATGCTGTCGAATTTTTTGTAGAATTAAGGGCAAATTTTGAATCTAGCGCCCAAGAAGTCTTTAGCTAATTGTTTTACTTTGTTGTGGATTATTTGTAGACTTTGGACATTCTGAAGCTTAAGTTGGATTGAGTTTGCATTTGGATTGAATTGGAGGACGTTTGAGATATGTAAAGTAACCCTTTCCTTTGGCATGTTCTAACTAGACTTAGGCTATAATCTAAATCTCGAGAGAACTCTATCCTTGAAATTTGAGCTTGTGTGTGATTCGTATTTGTTTCTTGGCATTCTTATGATATTTCTAGATTCTATATGATATTTCGTCAGAATCTAAACTCCTATGTTTTTGAAAATTGTAAGTTGCAAACAATTGTGAAATTTGAGTACATTTTTAAAAAAAGATTCATTCTTTATTAGTTTTAAAACTGTAAGTGTTCATAACTTTTAATAGAAAGCTGGGATTGCCTTGAAAATTGTTTTGGAATACTTGGTAGGAGTTCATATGATCTAGGATAAGTATGTTCCTCTTAAGTTGGGCCAGTTCGGGTTTCCATCGACCGTGGGACCCGCAATACCCTTTTTAAGCAAACTTTGGTAACTTTGAAAGAAATTGGAATAAATCACATTTGATTTTGAATATGAATATTTTACTTATCTTTTGGAATCTATGATAATGATTTTATTCATATGATTACTCACGACTTTGCTCACGCCTATGCTAATATCGTTCACCAGTTTTTGGGCCGGTTGTTTATCGTGCGCATTATGATACATATTCTGGGGTTATGCTATGTTCTATGGGTCGGCTCTCCTTAGGACATCCTTCTGCTGTTTGAAGTGCTCCCCTACTCCGGAGCCCACTTTTGGTGTATATATGTATATATGGATATTTTTGTTCGTTACATTATATGTATCTATTCAGGGGTACGGCGGGGTCTTGTCCCGTGTTGTATTCTGTCAGTCTGTTTAGAGGTCTGTAGATACATACACGTGTGGGTTGTGCCCAGTCTGTTTGATTAAGACCTGCAGGATGTGTTTGATGGGCGGTTTTACACGCCACGGTGGCCTTGTCAGCCCGTATATGTCTATGTGATATTCTGTTGGCTCTGTCTGGAGTCTATTATCATATTCTGATATGCAGGTCATTTTGGGATAGTCAGTAAAATAGAGGAAACTCTGCCAAAATTTCTGTAAAAATGAGACATCTGTTTGTAATCTGGCTTGCGTTTGTATTTGGGGGCCCATTCGGGCACAAATGACGTCCCACGGGGTTGGGTCGTGACACGTCTGTAGTAACCTACCAAGCCCAAGAAACTCCTTATCTCTGTGGGATTTGTGGGGCTTGGCCAATTCTTTACAATCTCAATTTTTTGGGAATCAACTTGGATACCTTCACCAGGCACAATATGCCCCAAAAATGCCACAGATGCCAATCAGAACTCACACTTAGAAAATTTGGGATATAGCTGCTGATCGTTAAGGGTCTGAAGGATAATTCTATGATGGTCTGCATGCTCCTCATTGCTACGAGAGTAGATTAAGATATCATCTATGATCACAATAACAAATATGTCTAGGTATGTCCTCAACACCCTGTCCATAATATCCATGAAAACTGCTGGTGCATTCGTTAGCCCAAAGGACATGACCAAAAACTCATAATGACCATAGCAGGTTCTAAAAGCTGTTTTAGGAATGTCTCTCTCTCTAACTTTAAGTTGATGATACCCAGATTTGAGATCTATTTTGGAGAGACAGGTAGCACCCTGAAGTTGATAGAATAAGTCATCAATTAAGCGAAGAAGATACTTGTTTTTTTGGTGACCTTATTCAGCTGACAGTAATCTATGCACATTTGAAGAGAACCAATTTTCTTACACACGAAGAAAACTGGAGCACCCCAAGGTGAAATGCTTGGTCTAATGAAACCTTTATCTAAGAGATCTTTCAGCTGCAACTTTAACTCTTTTAGCTCCGAAGGAGCTATACGATATGGAGGAATGGATATGGGCTGAGTATCAGGAAGAGTATTTATCCCAAAGTCTATCTCCCTATTAGGAGGGACCCCGAGAAGATCCTCAAGAAAAACTTCTGGGAACTCATTCACAACTGGGACAGACTGAAGAGATGGTGCCTTGGCACGAGAATCCTAAACTCTGACTAGGTAGTATATACACCCTTTAGAAATTAACTTTCTGGCTTTGAGATATGAGACAAACTAACCCTTACAAAAAATTTATCTACCCCTCCACTCTAAGACTGGTTCGTTAGGAAACTGGAACTTGACTTCTCTGGTTCTGCAGTTTATGGAGGCATACCTAACCTGAAGCCAATCCATGTCTAGTATGACATCAAAATCTACCATGTCTAACTCCACCAAATCAACTACAATAGTCTTATGATAAATTGAGACTGGACAACCCCTATAAATTCTTTGGACTAAAATAGACTCTCCAGTAGGAGTGGAAACACTGAAAGGCTCAATAATACATTCTGGATTTACCCCAAACTTCATGGCTACATATGGGGTCACAAATGACAATATGGTACCTGGGTCTAGTAATGCAAAGAAGGCATTTTGGATTGACCCCAAACTTCACAACTACATATGGAGTTAAAAATGACAATGTGGCCCCTGGGTCTAACAATGCATAGACATCATAAGTAAAGATTTTGAGCATACCCGTAACCACATTTGGTGAGTTCTCCTGCTCCTGTCTGGTGGCCATGACATACAAGTAGTTTGTACCCCCGCTTGATCTTGCTGTAGTGCCCTTGTGAGGTGGGTTACCCTGCGGTGCTTAAGAAACTGATTGTGATCTATTATCTCTCATATTTTTCTTTCCCATATCCCCACCTAACCATATTTGAAACAACCACTTGTGCCTATAAGGCACTCTCCGAGATGATACCTACCACACTTACCACAAGTAGGATAACGATTTGATCCTTGAGCTATGCTACCCTATGACTGGATGCCCAAGAACCTGCGGTATTGTGATCTCTGCACATTCCTGACTCTCAGTGTAGGTGCACTAGCAGATGAAGGTTTTGGTCCGGCTGTCTTAGGCTAAAAGGATAAGTGATTTCCACCTCCAACCCCTCTCTTGCCTGTCTTGATGTCTTGGCCCTCTTACATCTAAACTCTTCCCTATCTTGCATTTTCTTCTCCTTTACCTACTGTGCATAAGTGATCAAGCAGGCTATATCTATATCCTTAATCAGCATTGTATTCCTACCCTCTCTCTTAGTCATTCGAGAGAGCCCTGACACAAAAAGATCCATCCTAATACGCATGTCTGCCACCATCGCTGGAGCATAACGGGACAGCTGAGTAAACTTGAGGCTGTACTCTCATACACTCATATTCTCCTACTTTAGATTTAAAAATTCCCTTTCCTAGCCTGCCTCATCTCTCTGGGAAAATACTGTCCCAGAAAGGCCTGCTCAAACATTACCCAACTAACAGCTGGCGCCCTATCTGCCCTGCTTCCTTTTCACTGATCAAACCAGAGTCCAGCTACCCCCTTGAGTTGGTAGGTAGCCAAATCAACCCGCTCAACAACCCCCTTGAGTTGGTAGGCAGCCAAATCAACCCGCTCAACATCCCATATGTGCATAACCCGGGACACTTTTTGGAGCTCTTCAATGAAATTCTCTGGATCTTCCTTCACATTAGACCCCGTGAATTCTTGAGGGTTCATCCTCAGAAACTCTCGAACCCTTACAATATCTGACCCATCATTTATGCCATCTCCCTTGTAACCTATCTGTGTTATGACCGGTTGAGCCAAAGTCTAGATAGCCTGGAAAAGCTCAACATTAGAGATGTTCGCTTTCTGTGGCTGCTCCACAGACACAACTGGATCTCTAGGTCCCTTTGGAATTGGGCCGAGCTGGTTTGCATTTCTCCTAGCTGGGCACTCTCTACCCTAACTGGTCTGTTAGCTCTGCGTAGAGGTATGATTTAAAAAACATGGTGTGAACACAAGAGTTAGGAGGGACTTAACAGGGGTAAACTCTGAAACACGAGACAAAGAATAACAATTAATAGTGCCACTTCTTAATATCCTGTAGCCTCCCTACTATAGGTGTGGCGCACTTCACACCTATAATACAGACTCTACTAGACATGGTTCTATAGACTCCCTAGGACTCTTGAACTCTGTGCTCTGATACCAAGTTTGTTATGCCCCGAGCCTACACCCTAGACACAACTGACACTCATAACCATCGCTGGTCCCAAGCGAACCACTTGGCTTGGCTACTTACTTAGTGGAAGACTTAAACAATTGTGGAAAGGCTGTAAAAGTAGCAAGGTAGAACAATAACTGTCTACATAACTGAATGTAAAGGTTCTCAAGCAATAACTGAAATAAACTAGAACTAGAATACTTGACACATAGTCCTTGGAACCTCTACTAAAACTTTCTGAAAGGACTACCGGGATAGGCCCCAAGTAGTCGAAACTGAAATAAATACTGAAAGGACATAACTACTTCAAGAGCCTTTGACTGAGAAGAGGCCTTACCAATGTCTGGAAAAAGTCTATCCTCAATGAAGTGGTTGCTGAGGGACTCTGTCACCTGCGTCTGCATCATAAAATGATGCAGGTCCTAAGGACGTCAGTATGTGGAGTGTACGGTATGTAAGATGGCCAAAATAGTAAATCAAGATAACATATTATTTCTCAAAGAAATAAACATATCTTAGAATGAAGTAACATAATAATAAGTACTTTGTATACTGAAATTAGCATGCTGAAAACTTGTATACAAAACATATCTTACTTAGCTTAGGGAGTTTCTCTAACCACAACCACCATTATGAGCTTCATGGTGATACAACATCTTGCCCACGCTGCCAGAGTTGTCCCGTATTTTGCCAAGGTAGGGGACAAAGAACTAGGGGAGTGGATCCATACTAAAATGGGGCCATCTCTGTGGCTAATGAGGAATGTACCATGGTACAATCCTATCCTATGCGGACTACATAGTTTGCGAGTTCAAGTAATTAATTCTACTCTCACTTATATTGGTGCTCAATACTACTCCCAAAAATGATTCTTATATAGCTCATAGCTGAAAGAATGTAAATTCTCAAAAACTAATCTTTTAGGGACTTAGCCCAACTTACTATATTAACTTTCTCATCTGAAACTTCTATAGCTTGACTGAAAAGTAATATCTTCTCAAGTATTCTCAAACATGAGGGCTACTCAGCTAAAGTACAAAAGTAGTTGAAGAAAAATGATTATTAAACTTAACTCAAACTATAAGCCTTATGGGTATTCATAATACCCATATAAAATTTACAGAAGATCATTCATGGCTATAAATCTTGATAGCAATACTTTAAATAACACATAAAGAATCAATAATCATAATATTTTATCAGGAATCTATACGTATGAATAGAAATTAATGAACTTACATACTTGGGGAAAGAATTCTTGAAGAGTTGAAGGAATTCTTGAGCACTAACTAATGTTCTTGATCCTACGCTTGAGTCTCTTGAGAGGCTTTTAAACTATGAGGGTGAACTTAGGCGTTTTTATGAATAAATCGCGTGAAAACTAAATACTTAAGGTCTAAAGAGGTTGGGAAAGGTCAAAACTACCCTTCCTAAATATAAAAAAATATTCAGCTGGATTTTGTACTATGCGCATTGCGCACATGCATAAATTTCCTATTTTTTGCAAATTTCTACTTTCGTTGAAGATCACTGAAACACCTTGATCCTTCCGTTGGTTTCTCCACAACACCTTAACAGATGCAATCTCTTTGGTTCTAAGCTTGCGAACCTGAAGATCAAGGATTTGGATAGGGATCTCTTCATAGCTCAAAATGTCTTTTACTCTAATACTCTCAATAGGCATAACCAACTGTGGGTATCCCAAACACTTCTTAAGTATAGAATTATGAAAGACCAAATGGATGACTGCTAGTACTGGTGGTAGCTCCAACTCATATGCCACATTGCCCACTCTTTTTCACAATCTAGTAAGGACTAATGTACCTTGGACTTAATTTCCCTTTATTCCTAAATCTCATCACACCATTCATAGGTGATACTTTCAAATATACCCAATCGTGGACCTCAAACTCTAAGTCTCTTATTCTAACATCGATGTAGGATTTTTGTCAACTTTGTGCAGCCCTTATAAAGGGAACCATCCTTTTTTGCCTAAGTCTCTTATTCTAACATCGATGTAGGATTTTTGTCAACTTTGTGCAGCCCTTATATTAACCTTTATCAAATCATCCTTACTTTATCCATTGCTTGGTGAACCAAGTCTGGTCCAATCAATTCTGCTTCACCTGCCTCAAACCATCCAATCAGTGATCTACACCTCCACCTATAGAGTTCCTTATATGGGACAATTTGAATACTCGAATGGAAGCTATTGTTGTAGGAAAACCCAATCAAAGGCAAATGGTCATCCCAATTACCCTTAAAGTCAATGTCATAGGCTCTCAACATACCCTCCAAAGTCTGAATGGTATACTCTACCTGGCCATTTGTCTGCGGGTGAAAAACAGAGCTAAGGTGCACCTTCGAACCCAAGCCTTTCTAAAAGGATCTCTAAAGCTGAGCAGTGAATTGGGCTTCTCTATCTGAGATAATAAGAAAAGGGACCCCATGCAGTTTAACAATCTCTTTTTTGTATAATCGAGCATAATCCTCTGTAGTATCAGTCATCTTTACCACTAAGAAGTGTGCAGATTTTGTCATTCGATCAAGTATCACCCAAATTGAATCATACTATCTATCCTCTGTAGTATCATTCATCTTTACCACTAAGAAGTGTGCAGATTTTGTCATTCGATCAAGTATCACCCAAATTGAATCATACTATCTACGGGACCTCGGTAAGCCTATAATAAAGTCCATGTTGATCATCTCCCACTTCCACTCTGGAATCTTAAAATAATAAGCTACTCCACATGACCTTGGGTGCTCAACCTTTACTTGTTGGCAATTCGAGTACTTGGAAACGAACTCAACAATGTGTTTCTTCATTCCACTCCACCAGTAGACTTCTCTTAGGTCATGGTACATCTTGGTTGATCCTGGATGGATGGAATACCTAGAATTATGGGCCTTTGCCATGATCCTTCTCAAGTACCTTCAACATCTAGAACACACAATCTACCTTGATGCCTCAATACCCCATCTCCACCTTTGGCGAAATCTATCAAGTTCTACTTATGCATATCACCTTTCAATTGTAGCAAAATAGGATCTTGATCTTGTTTCTCCTTTACCTCCAATATTAGAGATGGTGCAGACCCATTATCCATAAGGGAATCTCCTTCGCCTAACTCATCAAATTAATAAACTCCCAATCATGCCAGTTTGTAAACCTCTTTAGCTAACTCTTTTTTCTCCTCCACATGGGTAGTGCTTCCCATGGATAACCTACTAAGAGCATCAACAACTATATTAACTTTGCCTGGATGGTAGAGGATGCTCATGTCATAGTCTTTGAGTAACTCAAGCCAACTCCTCTGCCTCATATTAAGCTCTTTCTTGGTGAAGAAATATTGTAGGCTCTTATGGTCTGTGAATACATCAACATGTGCTCCATATAAGTAGTGGTGCCATAGCTTGATAGCAAACACCACTGCTGCCAACTCCATATCCTGAGTGGGATAGTTCTTCTCATGCACTTTAAGCTATCTAGAAGCATATTCAATAACTTTAACCCTTTACATCAACACACAAGCCAATCCCACTCTCGAAGCGTCACAGTAGATGAAAAATCCATTTGTTCAATCAGGCAAGGTCAATACTAGGGCAGTAGTTAATCTCCTCTTCAACTCTTATTAGAAACTCTTCTCACACTCATTAGACTATTAAAACTTAACCTTCTTCTGAGTTAGTCTAGTTAACGATGTAAATATGGAAGAGAATCCCTTGACAAACCTGCAATAATAACCAGCCAAACCTAGAAAATTTCTTATGTCAGTCAGAGAGGTTGGTCTAAGCCAGTTCTTAACCACCTCAATCTTTTGGGTGTCTAGTCGAATGCCATCACTAGGAACTATATAGCCTAAAAATGTCACAAATTTGAATCAAAATTCACGCTTTGAAAACTTTGCACATAACTCATTATCTTTGAGTGTCTTCAAAGCGATTTTGAGGTACTTAGCATGTTCCTCTTCATCTTTGGAATATACCAGAATATCATCAATAAATATGATCACAAACATGTCAAGATACTATCTAACTACACTTTCATCAAGTCCATGAAGGCTACAGGTTCATTTGACAACCCAAAGGACATCACCAAAAACTCAAACTGACTATATTGAGTTCCAAAAGCCATCTTTGGGATATCACGTTCTCTTACTTTCAACTAGTGATAGCCTGATCGAAGGTCTATCTTGGAGAAAATAGTGACACCCCAAAGTTGGTCAAACAAGTCATTGGTCCTCGAAAGGTGATGCTTATTGTTGACTGTTACCTTATTCAACTGGCAGTAGTCAATACATATCCTAAGGGAACCATCCTTTTTTGCATGAACATGGCCTGAGCACCCCATGGTGAGACACTCAACCTTATGAATCCCTTCTCTAGCAAATCTCCCAACTGCTCCTTTAACATTTTTAACTTCGCTGGGGTAATTCCATAAGGCGAAATAGAGATAACCTGAGTGATAGGAAGAACATCAATTCCAAAGTCAATCTACCTAGAGGAGGGACTCTGGGCAGATCCTCAAGAAATACATCAGGGAACTCACTCACAATTAGGATGAACTCAAGAGTAGGAGGCTGAACATTATCTGACTTGACTCGCACGAGGTGAATACATCTTTTAGATATCAGACATCGGGCCTTAAGGTAAGAAATAAACCTATCTTTCGGTACAACAGAATCTCCCTTCTACTCAGCAATAAGCTCATTCGAAAATTGGAATTTGATAGTCTGAATTCTGTAATCAATAGAGGCATAGCAGGGATGAAGCTAGTCTATGCAAAGGATCACATCAAAATTGACCATCTCTAACTCAATCAAATAACCAAGAGTATCCTTATGATGAATGGACACCAGACAATCTCTATAGATTCTCTCAACTTGAATGGACCCATTAATAGGAGTAGAAATAGAAAATGACTCAAGCAAGAACTAAGGAAGGATTTCAAATCTACAGCCATACATGGTATCACAATAGAATAAGTCGCACCCAGATCAAGTAAAGCATAATATGGAAAGGTAAAGACTTGAAGTATGCCTATCACAACATCTGGTGCAACCCCTTGGTTGTCACAACCCAAGCCTATGGCCTAGATGTGATAAGGCAAATAGGAACCCGAAGGGACCCCAAAAATGCCTCTTAGCATATCATTCAAACATCCTTGGTCGCGAAAGCAAAATAAACAACACAAGAGATATAAATAAGGAAAGTAGGACTAAGAGAAGTATTGATATTATAAAAGCATAAAAGAGTCAAGCTCATAGCACAAGTATATCAATTATCCAACAACACCTCTAACATGGAATGGAGGGGGGGGGCCAAGACACTTTCTGGGCTCACCCTCATAGTATTAACGTTCAATATAAAGAAATATAAAAAGTAGTAGTAGCATAGATAGTGTCCTCGAACTTGAGGACTCACCAAAGCTTTTCTTCTGAAGTACCAAACTAGTCACGAGGAGAATGACAGAGAGGTGCTCTGGTCCCAACATGGTAATATCATGTAGGCATAGAGTATGCATTAGTAAGTTTGAATGTACTAAGTATGTAGGATGCACTGCAATTGGACATAAGCTAATATAGCCAAAATGCATGATCATAAGCAATGGATAAGTATAATATCAATATGGCATGAATGATAATGCTTGAAGTAAAACATACTTTTAAATCATATTCATGCATAATACGTATCACATGTGGGAAGAGATCATAATCAATATAGACTAAGTGAACTACTACTTGGAATCCAAGGCATATCACCTTTTTGTAAGGTGATTGAGGTACTCACCCCTCAACATGGTGATTGGGCATGTCACCCCCCAACAAGGTGATCGAGGTACTCACTCCTCAAAATAGTGATTGGGCATGTCACCCCCCAAGAAGGTGATTGAGGTATGTCACCCCTCAACATGTTGATTGGGCATGACACCCCCCGACAAGGTGATTGAGGCATGTCACCCCCTCAACAAAGTGATTGGGCATGTCATCCCCCAACAAGGTATGGTCTACTTACAACATCATAGATTATTTTCATGAATTCAATGCATACATGCAAGCCGTTAATCAAAGTAAAGTCACTTGACTCATAAACCATATAATAGATCATCAATAACTTGAGAATTCTTATCAAGATATTTTATCAAACACTTGATGGGTGCATAATGTTTGTTCAAAATCATGCAATTCAAGAATGAAATAATATGAGAAAACTCAATGTAAATCAACCCACCAACATATAGTAAAAACCCTCATGTAGGGTACCTTGAAATCCATCATCAAATCTCATAATAAATCATAGTTTCTTAGCTCAAAACATGCATAGTCTCAATAGACAAAGTCAATTCATGGTATATGCTTGAAATAGATAGACATGCATAATCAATCAACATTTCATAAAATCCCTTCATAGTTTATAATCAAAATCTATAATAAGAGATACTCATAAATGCTACAACTTGAAAACATGTAATTTTCATAAAAAGGAGGATTGGGTTCAATGGATGAAAGGACCCAATGGATGAAACCCATATCCCTCAAATTTGAGTTTTCTTGAGATGAGCTTGAAGAGAACTCAGAGCTTAAGTGAATCCTTGAGTGAATACATCTTTTA
>DF360163.1:0-47902 GCA_000787875.1 Solanum virginianum | reverse complement strand
TTGAGTTCCAAAGTTATGCTTGAAATCCTTGAAATTTGAATGAGATATTTGGTTAAGTCTTTGAAAGGTTTTTGTGAGGGTTTTGAGTGATATAGAGTTGAACAATGGCTAAGTATATGTGTTTTCACGCATAAGTGAGCATGGGGCTATGACCCCAATGCCCTTGGCTGATATAGAAAATTAAGGAAAAATCAACATTAGTCCGCGACACGAACCTAACCTAAAGGAAGAATTAACACTAATCTATACTCAGACCGCATTGCGGCCTGGTCGTGGATACACAATGGAATTCAAAATATTGCAAAATTTATTTTTTGCTATGGGTTATTTAAAATTCGAGTTATACCAATTTCCTACTCAACTTTACCTCCTAATCGAGAATACAAAGTTGGAGTTTTGATATCATGCACAAATTTTTAGATATACAAAATTTATGATTATGGGCATTTTCGAAGCACATTTTTGGGGCATTTCATTGGTCCTGTCGATTCCCATTGCATACAGATGGATTGTTCCACTACCTATCCCTGGTGCAACACCTTTTTGGTTACCCCTCACCGGTGATACCATGGTAGAAGACTGAGCCTTATTGCCCCACATCGAACACTCCTTTTTAAAATGGCCCAGATGGTCATACTTGTAGTAACCATTGCCTCCATCTCTATATTCTTCCAGATGTATCCTGCCACATTTCCCAGAAGGTGGCTTTCCTTTAGAGCTAAGGGTCACACTTGCCTGAGACTATGGGCCCTGTGCCCTGAAGTTTGGCCGACCTTGGGACTTTTGATCATACCTGTGGCTCGGGGCTGGTGCACCGGCTAAAGATGGTGCATAGCTAGAGGATCTCTTCTGGAAGTAGGACTTATCTCCCTTATCCTACTTAGTCTGATTGGGCTCAGGCCCTAATGACTTTGACTTCTTACATAGAGACACCCCAAATCAAAGAAATAAAATACTCAATAAAAATAAGGAAAGAAAAAGGGGCTCCTTCGGAATGCAAAGAGGGCTCACCAACTTTGAGAATGCACTGATCTGGACCTCAACGATGCGCGAGCTGAAGTCCTCTATCACCTGTATCTACATCATGAAATGATACAGGTCCAAATAGACGTCAATATATGAAATGTACCCTAGACCATTTTTAAAGTATACTTGGATAACTGGATGAACTTCAGGTTGTACATTTTAACAGTTAGCCCCTCCTGTTACAGATTCACGAACTCATTAACCTTCACCTCTCTCAACTCCTAAGGGAAGAAGTGATCAAGAAAGGTACTCCCGAACTCATCCCAAGCAGCATGCTTGATATCCTCACCTCGACTCTCATCCCACTGATTGTACCAAACATTAACCACTTTCTCGAACTGATAGGAAACAAGCTCAACTCCCTCAGTCTTGGTCGCATGCATAGTTTTTAGCATCTTCCACATCATATCGATGAAGTTTTAAGGTTCCTCCTCAACCGTTGACCCGGTGAAGATAGGTGGGTTCATCCTCAAAAAGTCTCTCTATCTGGTGGCAGCCATTGGCTCTAGAGAGCTAGAACTAGGAGTCTGTGAACTCTGGTTCCAGCTCTAGGCAACTACCAACTATCTGAGCATGGTCAGCCTCTGTAGAAGGAACAGGTGGAGCAGTAGGTGTCTCGGGAAAACTAGTGGCTCTGGCCGATCGACTAGACCCCTCGTTTTCATTAGGAGAGGTACCTCTGAAGTGGTGTTCTCAACTTTGCCAGATGAAGCATTCTTTGGGTCACGGTATGTTTAGGAGCCATGATCTGCAAGCGCGTAAGGCACTAGTTAGAAAAAAGCTTTGTAGAGTTTTAACACTATCGCACGAACTCAGAATGTAAGAAAGTGTAACTATTCTTTATGTTCTATAGCATCCTTCTTATTAAGTGTAGTCCATAACACACCCATAAATAAGACTCTACTAGACATGACTTCATAGTCTCCCTAGGACCTTTGAACTCTATGTTCTGATACCAACTTTATCATGCCCTGGGAGGGCACCCTTGGCGTTGCCAGTATATTAATAACCATTGTTTATTCCCTAAGAGCCAAATCAAAAATGTACATGTCCAGAAGATGCATGTTGCTGAGATAAGGATGCTGAGATAGATGTGTGGTTATACCAGAAGTGACAAGGTTAGGAATGACACCATTCGGGAGAAACTAGAGGTGGCCCCGGTGGCTGATAAGATTAGGGAAGCGAGACTGCGATAGTTTGGACATGTACAGAGAAGGAGTATCGATGCTCTTGTTAGGAGGTACGAGAGGTTGGTTTTAGGAGCTACACAGAGGGGTAGTGGTAGACCAAAGAAGTACTGGGGGGAGGTGATTAGACATGATATGGCGAAACTTAATCTCATTGAGGACATGACCCTAGATAGGAAGAAACGGAGGTTGCAAATTAGAATAGTAGGCTAATTAGTTTGTAGGGTTAGGTGGTTACCTAGTCAGGTGGTCTAGCAGGGTTGAGTAGTAGTGTTGTTTTTTTGTTTTTTTATTTTATTTATTTTATTTTATTATTTATTATTTATTTTTTATTATTTTCCTTTTCCTCCTAGCATGTGTTAACATTATTTGTTGTTTATGTGTTAATTGCATCATATTTTCGTATTGTCATGTGTTTTCTATTACTTTTTATCATATCTAGTTTATTCTGCTATTGGTTGTTGAGATGAAGGTTCCCAGGAAACAACCTCTCCACTTCTATGAGGTAGTGGTAAGGTCTGCGTACATTCTACCCTCCCTAGACCCCACTTGTGGGATTTCACTGGGTATGTTGTTGTTGTTGTTTATTCCCCAAGAGAACCACCCGGCCTCATCGTCACTTCAACTCGATAGTGGAAGAAGATACTCAAATAAAAGCGACATCATATGAATAAATATAACTCTACTAAAATATAATTTCCAATAAATAAGTTTTGAAACAATTAATACTCAACCAACTCTCTACTCAATTCTATAAAGCCTCTACTCAACAATCTAGATGGTACCATGATAGGCCATAGACACCCCAAATCAAAGAAATAAAATACTCAATAAAAATAAGGAAAGAAAAAGGGGCTCCTTCGGAATGCAAAGAGGGCTCACCAACTTTGAGAATGCACTGATCTGGACCTCAACGATGCGCGAGCTGAAGTCCTCTATCACCTGTATCTACATCATGAAATGATACAGGTCCAAATAGACGTCAATATATGAAATGTACTGGTATGTAAAATAACTCAAGAAAATAAAGCTCAACTCTCTCTCCTTAACTCACACAACTCATGCTCAACTCAATAAATGCAAGTTAAAGTAAATCATGCTTTTAAATAAGACTCAGTGGAAATAGACTCAGTTTACATCATCATGCTCAGTCAGTGTTTGCTTAGGAGTCACTCTTAACCGACATCAAATCCCACCACCTTTAGTTTGGTGGTGCCCAATGAAAGTGACGTCATTGCCATGCCCATTCTAAACTTGCCATAGTAAAGGACAATCAACTTTCTCATGGATCCATAGTAAATGTCCAACTTTTGGGACATGTGTTGCAAGAACGTGTTGTACAACTATCCTACACAAGCAATGTCATTCTATGAGTTAGAGTAGTTATTTACTCACTCCCAACTTGGTGGTTGATACTCCTCTCAAGACTAAAATATGCTCAACTTATCAACCAACTCAATCCTCAATGCTCAGTCAAACAGCTCAAACCTCAACTTTATTAGGTTATCTCATCTCAACATATCTCAGTTTCTCATCAACTTAGTCAATTAGTGAAGATAATCAGACTCAACTCAGACTCAAAATGTCATTCAAACTCACTCAATGAGACTCATCATGTAATACAAGTAAGATACATACTAATGTACATGACTAAATGCAACATGCTTGACCATGTTCATGTTACTCAACACCTACAATCAAGATCAAACTCAAACCTCAACTCAATCCACGCATAAGTTTGTATAAAGATCATTCAACTTAGGGTGTTTCATGATATCAAGTATAAAATATTTATATTATCTCATATCAGTAGTCATGCAACATGATAATTACATCATATTTTGTCATAAGAACTCATAATAAATGTTAAAACTCAATAATTAGTTGACGGCGAATTCAAAACTCAATTCTTGTTCCAATTTTTGAGTCAAATTTGTGAAACAACGCGTGAATGAACATGGTTCCACACTAGAAATAGAAGAAATAATCAAACTCCAAATGACCTTCATGTTTGAACTTGAAACCCTCACTCTTCTCCCCCCTCTAATGTTCTCAAGGAATTCTTAAGCGTGAATGATGGTGAAAATACACTTAGGGTTCCATTTTAAGACTTTATTTAAGTTTAAAATAGCTAAGGATTTGATTAAAATATGTAGGAATAGACAAAAATACCCCTCTTAAAAACTACCGACTAGGTCTACGAGACTCCATCTATGGGTCGTAGACCATTCTATGAGCCGTAAACAACCTCTCAAAAATGAGGGGTCAAGAAATTCGAGTCACTAAAATTTGGCATGACACCACTTTTATAGGCCGTAAAAGATTTTACCTGCAGTCTGATACCTCGTGACTCAAGATATTAAAAAGTTGATTCTTGGATCACCAACCCATGAGACTAATCTACGGGCCGTGAAATACTTTACGGGCTATATGTTGTCTCATACATAAGCCTCAGACTTGAAAAATTTCAAGTCATCTGGGGTTTTTACTACGAGGCCTCCTTTATGGGCCGTATATCTCTCTACGGGCCTTAGATGACCCTCGTGGATTCTCTTTTAGTAGCTTTTCTCAGTCATTTTCTCAGTTTTATCTATGTATCTACTAAGACTAGGTGGAAAGGATTGGGGACATTACAGTTTCTTAGGAATCCTTATCACAAAAACCCATAGAGAATAAACTAGACATGGAAAAAAATGAAAGGAAGAGAAAGGAAACAAAAAAAATGATTAATAACAAAAACACATGATAGTATGTAAATACGAGACAATTAATATATATAAGACCACTAATGACAACACCAGATAAAAAGACATGACAAATCCTACTACACTACTATACCCTATGGCTAGATATCAATCTAACCCTGCTAACCTATTAGCCTACTACTCTAATTCGTGACCCTCACTCCTTCCTATCTAAGGTCATGTCCTTGGTGAGATCAAGTTTCACCATATCTTTTCTGATCACCTCCCGCTAATACTTCTTTGGTCTATCTCTATCCCCTCGTGTAACTCCTAAATCTAACCTCTTTTACCTACTAATAGCAGTACCGGTACTACTTCTCTGTACGTGTCTAAACCATCGCAGTCTCGCTTTCCATATCTTATCAGCTATAGAGGCCACCTTGAGCTTCTCCCGAATGGTTTCATTCCTAATCTCGTCACTCCTGGTATGCCCACATATCTATCTCAACACGCTCATCTCCATGACCTGCATATTCTGAATATGTGAGTTTTTAATTGGCCAACACTCCACCCCATACATCAAAGATAGTCTAACCATCACCCTCTAAAAATTACCTTTGAGTTTAGATGGTATCTTTTTATCACACAAAACTCTAGAGGCAAGCCTCAATTTCGTCCATCCTACCCCAATACGATGTGTGACATCATTATCGATATTGCCACTACTCTAGATAATGGACTCAAGATACTTAAAGTTTTCTCTTCTGGGAATAGTTTAAGTGGCAAGCCTCACATAAATGTCTGCTTCATCCTTCGCAACACTGAATTTGCACTCTAGGTATTATATTTTGGTTCTGCTCAGTTTGAACCCGATAGATTCCAAAGCGTGTCTCTAAACCTCCAATCTATCATTAGCTTTAGCTTAGGTCTCATCAATCAGTACTATATCATCTACAAATAGCATGCACTATGAGACCTCATTTTGAATAGATCGTGTTAGCTCATCCATCACCAAGGCGAATAGAAAAGGGCTCAACATACACCCTTGATGAAGTCTCATCTCAATAGATAGTCTGAGTCTCCTCCCACTGTTCTAACTCAAGTTTTGGCTCTATCGTACATCTTTTATCACCTTAATATACATCATTGGAACATCTTTTACCTCTAGACACCTTCATAGGACATCCTTTGAGACTCTTGTCATAAGCCTTCTCGAGATCAATGAACACCATATGAAGGTCCTTCTTTCTTTCCCTATATTTATGCACTAATCTCCAAATAAGATGAATTGTTTTAATAGTTGACCACCCCAGCATGAATCACTGATTCTCTGAAATAGGTACTTCTTTTCTTACCCTCACCTCACCACTCTCTCCTAGACTTTCCTAGTGTGGCTTAAAAACTTGATACCCCTGTAGTTATTATAATTTTGAATATCACCCTTATTTTTGTACAATGGAACCATTTTACTCTTCCTCCATTCATCAAGCATCTTGGCAGTCTTCATAATCACATTGAACAGTCTAGTCAATCACTTTATGCCTTCCTTGACCATGTTCTTCCAAAAATCTACTGGTATCTCATTGGGTCTAATCTCCTCCTTTTTTTCATCCTACTAATAGCACATCTAACCTCCTCAACTATGAAGCCCCTACAATAACCAAAATGTCGATAACTTTCAAAGTTTTCCAGCTTACCCAACTCAATATCTCTATCTCCTTTTTCATTTAAGAGTTTATGAAAGTAAGCTTGTCACCTTTTCTTAATGGAAGACTCATCCACCAACATCTTATCTTCCTCATCCTTAATGCACTTCACTTGGTCCATATCGCGTGCTTTCCTTTCTCTCTCTTTAGCGAGCCTATATAATCTCTTGTCCCTGCCTTTATTACTAAGCTCCATATATAGGTGCTCAAATATTGTTGTCTTAGCACTTGTCACTACCATCTTCGCTTTTGTCTTTACCATCTTATTGATCTCCTTAAGCCTTTGCTTTTCATCCTCATCCCTATACTCCAACCATTTCGTATACGCAATCTTCTTAGCTTTCACTTTGCCTTGGACTTCATCATTCCACCACCAATCACCTTGACATCCACCAAAGGTCCCTTTCAAAACCCCTAGTACCTCGATAGCTACTTTTCTAATGTAACCAGTAATAGTGTCCCAAATGTTGTTCACATCTCCGCCACTACTCCAGGCCTTTAAACTACTTAGCTTTTCTTCTATCTCTTGAGAAAGGGCAGGAGTCAGGCTTCTTCATCTAATCTTCGATAGGGCATTAACAACCTTCTTCTTATCTCTCTTAATCTCTAAATACTTCACTAGAAACCTATGTTGAGTGGAAATATTTTCATTTTGGAATAACTTTGCTATTCTTACAATGGCTTCTATCGCCCTTACAGAGAAGTAAATAGTCAATGTGAGTCTTAGCTACTATACTAAGAAAGATAATCAAGTGATTCTCTCTCTTGGGGATACATGAGTTAGCAATAACTATGAAACGACCCCAAAAAGTGCCCAAAAATATGCCTCAGAAGTGCTCAAAATTGTAATTTTCATATATCTAAAAATCCATTCATTATTTTGAAAATCTAACTTCATATTCTTTTTTAGGGGGTCAAATTGTGTGGAAATGGTTGTAACCCAAATTTTAGAGCAACCGTATCAAAATCCAAAAATGGCAAAAACTTGATTTTGGAGGGTCAACTTTGAAGGGATATATCTCTTAGAACACAAAGAAATGGGTGGCCCACAACCTATCAAATTAAAGCTCTTTGTATTAGCTTTCCACCACAATTGATTTTACCTTATTTTGAGTTTGGATGAAGGTGTTATACCCATTCTACTGGAACCTATTTGTGGAGAAAATGCAATTCCAGTGAGCAGTTCATTTTGGTCCTATTTTCTCTTGACTTCGGTCCAAGAATTTTAAATTTTTGGCCTAAGGGTTCCCACAGTTGAAAATACATATACTTAGCTATATTTCACCTTCATATCATCCTAAATATTCCCCAATACTCACCAAAATACTTAGCCAAATATTACTCCCAAATTCAAGTCCCAAAACTCAAGACCAATCTTAAGGATTTCATCAAGGATTTCACTCAAGCTTCAAGTCCCCATTAAATCCATCTTCAAGGTTTTTCCAAAATCTAAAATATGTGATGTTTAACCATTGGGTCCTTCTACCCATGGTACCTAAGCCTCCTTTTTACTAATATTGCATGATTTAAAGTTGATTTTATATGTGGTTCTTGTATATTGAGAAATTTACTGGACAATGATTTTAGTTCATGAAAGTATGGTTGTTTTAGCATGTGAGCTCCAAATCTTGGATCTAATGTTGGATTTGATGAGAGGTTTTGATGTGTATGTCTTGGTGGGTCCAATGCATGTTTTATGAGTTGAATGATGTTATAATGATTATATGACAATGAAATGATGAGGAAAGGATATATGTATGTGATGACCAAATGATGATAAGAAGGGAAGACATATATATATATATATATATATATATATATATATATATATAAGGATGAATGGAATGAATATATGTGTTTGAATCATGTAAAGCACCTTTGGTATTGTAAAGGAATTGTTGGGCTCTCATGTTTTTATATTCTTGTGAATTTTTGATGACTTGTTGGATTCTTAAGATAAGGTTTATGCTCTTGTCAATTGTGAAAGCCTACTAGGATGGGTTATGAACTATGTTACATGCTTTACCCTCTAGTGCAAGGCCAATTCCTACATATAGGGGTTATGAGCTATGTTGTACACCTTACTCTCATGTACGAATGCAATCTACTCTTTATGAGGTTATGTTACTCTTTATGAGGTTATGCTACTCCCTATGAGGTTATGTTACTCTTTATGAGGTTATGCTACTCCCTATGAGGTTATGTTACTCTTTATGAGGTTATGAACTATGATGTACTCCTTGCCCTTATGTATGATTTGGGGTTATGAGCTCATGCTATATCTCTCACCCTCTATTATAAGGTAATTGGATAACCTACTTATGTTATCTTAATGGGTTAAGTAGGCTATGAAATAATGGATATTTTCAAGCATGTTTTACTACAAGCATTGTCCATGCATGCCATATTGTTATATTATGCCTAATGCCTATTGTTATACATTTTGATTATATTGTCTATCTCTTGTTGCATTGCATCCCACATTCTTAGTACATTTCAATGTACTAACACACACTATATGCCTACATGATATGACCATGTAGGAACTGGAGCCCCACTTGAGCATCTCCACCCACATGGCTAGCACAGTTTCACTCAAGCTTATTGGTGACTCCTCCAGTTTGAGGATGTTGGTCTATGATTCTTATGGTATGTATTGATTCGTTATTCTTTATTGCTATTTTGACTATGAGGGCGAGCCTGGTTGATTTGTCTGGGCCCCTGCTAAGTATCTATGTCTAGAGGTATTGTTGGACAAGTTATGTATTATGTTTGAGCTTTGACTCATCTATGTTATTTAAGTATTAAACTAACTCTTTCTCCCTTAATCCCATTTCCACCTGTTCATATTTCTTATGATGTTTTATATTACATCCGCAACCAAGAATGTGTAATGATATGCTATGAGTCTTGTTTGGGGTTCCTTCGGGTTCCACATTTGCCGGTCACGTCTAGGCCCTAGGCTTGGGTCGTGACAAACTAACTCAAAGGCTTTGACAAAATTCAAGAGAGACGTCCCACCTCCGTTCTTCCCCCCAAAACCAAAGCCTCTATGAATATCTTCAAATTTGCTAGTAATTATCACGATATGCCCATGAAAATCACTTGTAATAAAGATTTTTTCTATCTCAGGTGTGCCTCTCACAACCTCATCTAACTCTTCCCAAAAGAGCTTTTTGACTTCCTCATCGAGGCCTGATGTGTTGTCAAATTACAATATATTGACACCTAAAATAAAGGGTTTTACATGTTGTTAATACAACCTTTTATGGTTTTATGTGCTTTGTGTTGTTCTTGCAGAAAATATAGGTTGACATAATTTTGGGTGAAAATTGCAGATTTTGATGAAGTTCAGGACATACCAGCCAGCGTACAAGTCATAGCCTAAGCTATGAGTTATAGTGTACCCTCATAGCCAGAAATAGTGTCCACAAATTAGAGATTTGAAAAGAAGGTCAGCTATACGAGGCTAACCTACAAGTGATATTTCTCACTACGACCCGTAGGAGGGGGCCTCGTAGCCAGAAATAGTGCTGCCAAAATTTGGACCAAGAAATGCAACTAGAAACCACGAGAAGACACTTTGAGTCGTAGATCAAACCACAAGTCATAGGAGTGGATCATAATATTCAAGTCCAAAATGCCAAGTGCTGACTACGAAAGCACGATTACGACTCGTAGGTCACCCTACGAGTCATACCTGTGAGTTGTACCTGCTGCTAGCTGTATTTTCTATTTTATTTTTAGGGTCTTTTTGTAAGTAGTATAAACAGTTAATGATAGGGTTTTTGAATGCAGACTTAAAACTTTTACAGATTTAATAACTTTGAATATTCATAAAGAGAACTTTTCTTAGGGTTAGAGTAGATTTTAGGTTTTTAATTTGAAGACCCAATTTGGGGGTTTTGAAATCACTTGTATTCAAACTCTATTGTTGCAAGGTTGTGGTTTCAATATCAAAGTGGTGTTTTTCTTCATTGTTCTTGGGTAATTTCTAAACCATGTTTACTTTATTCATTATTTGTGATTTTACCCTAGCCATGAGTGGTTAAACATCCACAACTTGGGGTTGTGGTAACCATAAGGAGTTGACTTCAAATAACTCAGATTTTGTGCATTTCTTTGATTTTGTAGTTGCATGTATTTTCTATTTCCTTTCATTTTGAATGTTGTTTGGTGGTGGCCAACACCAAACCCCACCTATTATCATGATCCTGACCAAGGTAATGACGAATAAGAAGTGGGAAGTAGATGACAAGATTCGGTTGATATGTTCTCATCTAATCAAATAGACCTGACCAAAGGGAGGTTGACTGGGACAATGGATAACGGTTAGTTAGCATACCATAGTTGCTGACCAAGCACCATGGTGAAATTCTACCTTCACCTTCACAAGAGGGTTGGAAGAACGTAAGTTATTGTCCTACACGTGTTGTCTCAATTAGAGTTATGTTATTTGGGGCATTAGAGTTAGCGAATCACGGGGAACAAAATTCCCAAGTTGTCCCTCAATTTGATTGTCTCTTCGTAGTAGTAGTATAGTGTTTTTATCTTCTTTTATTTCAAAATTGCAACCGCCCTATCCTAGAGTAGTTAGTTGATTGGTGCTTGAAATAATTGTTAGTAAATCAATATGGTCAATCCCGTATGCCGTGTGGATTCGACCCTAACCTCCAGTTAGATTTATACTTGATAGCGACCGCTTTATTATTGGAGCATGAACATAAACAATTATGGCACCATTGCGGGGGAATACGGCTAGGTTCTTGACTTGACTTCACTAGTAGTTAGTTCAAGTATTAATTTCTAGATTCTCTTGTATTTTACTTTTGTTTTTTTTATTATTTAGTTTTATTTACAGGGTTTACTAGGTTTATATGCCCAACACACGGAGCCAAGGCAATCCCTTAGCTCCACTCAACATGGACATCCACCGAATTACAAGGAGATTGGCCCAAGAAAATGAGGATATCATGATTAATGAAGCCGTCGGTCAACATGAGAAAGATGTGGGTGGAGACAAAAACCTACCTTAAAGAGAGTATAGGCCATAACATAGGGATTTTAACAAAAATGCATATGGTTGGAATTAATATATGTTGAACACTATGGCTATGGATATCACGGCAGCAATAGTGTTGCCACTACTACCGGCTGACAATAAATTCACAGTTTCAAGTGGTCTATTGCAAATGCTTCCAAATTGTGGTTTATTCACTGGTTTACCTTTGGAGGATCCATATAGTCATCTCTAGAATGTGGCATTTATTTGCAAGAGTGTGATGGGTACACAAAATTTGTTAATGGATATGGTTGGTTTGCGAGTGTTCCCATTATCTCTCACAGGAAATGCAACAATTTGCTTATCTGAGCTTCCACAAAGTTTGATCACTAGTTGGGCAGAGCTACAAAGAGCCTTTTTAGAGAGGTATTTCCCTAGGTCCAAAAATCTTTAAGTCAAAGATCAAATCAATAACTTTGAGCAATTATTAGGTAATTCGGTAAGCACGACTTGGGAAAGATTCACCAAGTATTTGAGGATGGTTCCCGATCATAAAATTGTAGATAATTCTTTAGTTGATATCTTTTATTGGGCTCTTGACGAGAATAGTCAAGCTTATGCCGATACCATTATGGGTGGTATGTTTCTTGATCAGCCTTTTGTACAAATTATCGAGAGAATGAAGCGAGTGGTCAAAACAAATCAAGCATGGGGTCAAAGAGAGAGAGGTACTACTAAAACTTCTTATGCGGTGAACACTAACAATGAGTAAGCTAAGGTCAATGAGGAGAGCATGCAACCACTTGCTCAACTTCTCATAAGTATGGACTTGGTATTGAAGCAAAACCAAGAAAGTGTCCATATGGTTTCTAACTAGCCTCCTAAGGCTCCCATGTGTGAAAAACCCTTATTTGACAAAGATGCTTGCTTTGTGAGTAATCAAGTTGCGGGTTTTTGAAACAATGCTCAAGGTTCCAACTTGGACTGTTGAAGGTAAGGTTCCAAAAATCAAGGTTGGAACTACAACCAAGAGGGTATATATAGAGATAACTGTGGTGGTTATTATGAAAGAGAAATAGTACCAAAGGCTGAGCGAGGGCGAAGAATGATTATAGAAATGGCACATATGTGCCTCCCCCCAATCGTGATGCCGGATCTAGAAACTCAAGGATTGAAGAAATATTTGACAAGTTGTTGAAGAGAGTCAACCATCAAGATAAGACCTTGAAAGTGAGGAGATCGTACATTCTAAGCATAAACAAAAAGAGAGAGTCTCACTCAGTGGCAATCAAGAAATTAGAGCAAAAATTTAGTCAAGTCTCTTCTCAATTAAACCAATGCCAAAAGGGTACTTTGCCAAGTAACATGGTTCAAAATCCAAAGAATGATGGGCATTGCATGATGGTCATGACAAGAAGTGAGAAGAGCACCATAGATCCCCCAATATCGGTAGTTAAAGATGAAGCTTGTGAGAAGGGTACTTATAAAAAGGTTGTGGGTAAGGAAGAAGGTTTGGAGAATGATGAAGATAAAGTGAAGAGATTAACGAGCAAGATAAGGCCAAGATGATTCCAAAAGCTCCTCCTCTTTTCCTCAAAGACTTAAGAAAAAGAAGGAAGATGGTAAATTCAAACACTTCCTTTCGATGTTAAAACAATTTTCCATCAACATTCCCCTTTAAGAAGCTTTGTAGAAGATGCCCGGGTATACCAAGTACATATATGATTTGGTGACAAAGAAGCGCACCTTGCGACAAGAGTTTTCGCAAGAGCTCCAATAATGTAATGCCATCATGACCAAATGCCTAGTCCAAAAGAGAGAAGATCCTGGTGTATTCACCATTCCTTGCACCATTGGTGATGTAGAGTTTGCAAGGGCATTATGTGACTTAGAAGCCAATATTAATTTGATGCCTCTTGCTATTTTCAAAAGGTTTGGTCTTGTTACTTTTATATCCACATAAATGACGTTGCTCATGGCGAATAGAACTATAAAAAAGCTAGGAGGGATACGTTTTGATATGCTTGTGAAAGTTGATAAATTCATCTTTCTCGCTAATTTCGTGATCCTTGATTGTGAGATTGATTTTGAGGTGCCCATTATGTTGGGAAGACCATTTCTGGCCATGGGGAGAACCTTGATGGATATGGATTCTGGTCAACTTCGATTCAGGTTCAATGATGTAGAGGTTGTTTTTGACATCTGCCAAACAATGAAGCACCCTAATAAGTTCAAGAGCGAAGTGTGGGCCATTGAGGATTTCTGATGATAGAAGATGACTAAGTCAAGCCACAACGTTAAAAGAGGCACTTCTTGGGAGGCAACCCAAGTATCTTTCATGTTTTTTGCTTGTTTTCAAGTTTATTTTGGTTATTTGAATTATAAAGAAGTGGATTGATTTTTGGTTTTGATTTTAAAGACATTGAATCAGTTGTGTTGCTTTGAAAATTGGTGTATTTTGAGATTTTGGTTAGCAGGTATGAATCAAGTGCTAAAAATGTGAAGAATAGGATTTGAAGCAACCTCTATGACAAGGCCAATGAGTCGTAGTGCACACTGTGATTCATAGTGCATACTATGACTTGTAATCATGCCTCTTAGAGGGAAACAATAATGAATTAAAGTTGATACATACACTATGAGCCAACCTTATAATTCGTGGGGTTCCCTAGTAGTTAGTGGTGTTCATAGTGCCCAGGTATGATTTTAGAATTATTCTAAGTATTGGGGTCTGCTATGAGATAGGACCTATGAGTCTTAGCAAGTCCTACGACTCATAGTCAGGGTTTCGTAGCCCCGATGTGCAGGATTTTAAAAGTCAACCTTGTAGGGGAATATTAAGGTCACAATAAATTTGACCCCTAATTTCCCCATTTAATTTTGAATAGTTTCTTTCCCCCAAAGCTTTCCCACAACATGTTTCTACTATTCCAATCAACTTTTCCATCAACCCATGTCACTTTTCGACAAGTTTTCGGCGAACACTACTATTTTTGGGTTTTCGTAAACCCCTTATTCTTGTCATTGCGATTAATTGCTCTTCATCTTCTCAAGTGGCATGTTTTCTTAGTTAAATTTTGCACAAAAATTATATTGTTAGATTGTTGTGTGTTTATTAGTGATACTAAAAGTAACCATGAGAACATGATCATCTAGACATGAGAATTAGGATTTGGTTTATTAAAATTTGCCAGTGTGGTTTTGAATTATGGAATTGCCCTTGTTGGCTATTTGTTATGTTGGCATGTTGATCATATGTGTGTAGTGAATGATTGTTGATTGATCAACTTGTAGATTCTTGTCGAAGTCCAATATGATTATAGGTGTATAATTGGGTGGAGATTGATCATTTGAGATACCCTTTGCCTGGCTTTGCTTTGGATTCCTTTGATCTCTTATGTTGATGTTGTGTAGTTTTGAGTGTTATGAGTTTAGAGATCATAAACTTTTGGGTGATTATTGAATTTGTTGGGAAGTTGTTGCTTGATTGTCAATTATTGATACCATTTGTGGGGAAATTGTGGTTTGAATATTCACAACTAGATTATATTTGACGTACTTGTTGAATTGATTGAGAGAATTACATCAAATGATGTTTGAATTTTGTTTGCTTTATGGTGGTTTGTGTGGTGAAGTTACAGGCACCATAGGTACCTATTGTTTTCATCTAAGAGGCATTCTTATGACTCATAGGATATTCTACGAGTCGTAGTGACCCTTCCTAGGAATCAACAGTCCCCTATGGTTCTTAATATTTGCCATACGAAACCCACCTATGAGTAATAGTGATCACTACGAACTGTAGTGAGGGTCTTGTAGGACCTATCTTGCACTTTAAAAGGATTTTGAAAATTACTACGAGCCCAGTATATGACTCATAGATCACTCTTTAAGTCGTATCTGTGCATCGTACCTACAAATCTGTAGCTAGTTTAGTGAAATTATTTTTGTGTGTTTTCATTTTGGTTTTTGTTA
The DNA here is from genome assembly GCA_000787875.1 of Solanum virginianum. Lineage (NCBI taxonomy): Eukaryota > Viridiplantae > Streptophyta > Magnoliopsida > Solanales > Solanaceae > Solanum > Solanum virginianum. The sequence continues at coordinate 32,322 of DF360163.1, read as the reverse complement.
CTTCTTGTTTCTTTTTTTGTGTGATTCCTGATTATTTGGCCATAATGGTGCTCATGTGTGGTACAAGGTGTGATTTTCAAGTACAATGCCTCCAAAGGATAAAAATGCTATCAAGGCCTTTCATAGGAAACTGATAGATGAGTCCTCCGAGACCGAGCAGTCAGAGGGATCCGAAAAGGTCTACAGAGTCAAAATTGACCCCGAGGCAAATGTGCCTCAAACCAGAGCTAAGGCTGCATAGACCCCGATGGTCGTTGAGAGTTTCTCCTAGTCTGACGACGAGGACAATAGTAATGGGTCAAGTAGCAACTCATCACACTCGGGGTCTGATTCTCTTGAGGCATACCAAACTCATCATGATGAGGCGAATTCAAAGTCTTCAGTCGATCCATCCATCACTTCCACCGATTTGAGAAATATCATATGGAGAGTTCCAATAATGGAAGCAATTTATAATAAGAGGTTAGAGCTAAAGAGATAGGGAAAACTTGTCATGCAATTTCATGAGGAGTTGAGGCTGAATGATTCTGGGTTGAGTAGGTACCTGACTTAGAAGCGGAGATTGACTGGCTGGACTAAGGTGGTTTTCAGGGAGGTTGGGCAGGTATGCCCCATATCTAATCCAAGAGTTCTAAGCCATCTATGCTACTACTATCTTCAGAGATCTTCCCAAGGGAAAAAAGGCTATTGATCAGCCCAGACTACGAGAGGTCTTAGTACTGGGTTAGAGAGTCAACATTTTAGAAGAGAACATTCGAAGGGTTCAGTTTGGGCCTGATTACAGGGTGCCACATTCCACAATCAAGTATTATGATAGGATTAAGAAGATGAGCATAGCGGTGACATGGAAGAATGTGGGCCTGAAGACTGAGCTTCTCCGAAGGATGGCTAGACAGATTTGCAAGGGCGGTACCGAACCAGCATGGGTCACATACAATGCTGAGATGATAGTGAAGGCTTATCTCTCCTTTTTGGCTAAATTCTAGTGGTCCATTATCCAATCATGCATCAGGACTACATTTACGGATAATGTGATTACTTTGGAGCAGGCTGTATTACTAGTCAGTATCTTAGCTGGCTATAAGATAGACTGGGCACGCATCATGGCGAAGCAGATTCATAAGTCTGCGATCCAAACTTACACCTCATTGCCATTCCCCATCTTAATACATAGACTATGCAATGTGGCCAAAGTTTATGTTTCTCTCTACCTCAACCCACATGTAGAGGCCCTGCGTACTTTGGATCCCAGCCTGATAAAGGCTAATGAGAACTCGATGGCTCTACAGTAAGCAACATCTCCTCCTATTCCAGATCCATTTTCTCCAAACCCAACATTGAGGAATCTACTCCAGTTCCCACCACCTCTACCTTAGTTGCACCGGAGTAGCCTCTATTTGTTGATACCGAGGTGATATCCTCCTCAGATGCAACTACACCAGCACTTTCTACTACTCGGGTTATTTCCGCTGACTACCCTCTTATGTCTACTTTTACTTTTCAGGCATTGGTGTGTAGGTTAATAAAGATGAAGGCCCAGCTGAGTAGGTTGATTAGCCAAGTCAAACTATGGGTTTATCAGACAGTCCACGACTCGGAGGAGAGGGCCAAAGCATTCACCCTTGATATTGTAGATCAGAGAGTTACTACGGTGGATGCTAGGGTCAATGCCTTCGAGGACAGGGTCCAGTATAGGCTCGAGAGAGCACGCCCTATAGACATGGCCGTCGTAAAAGAAGAGTTGGCCAAGTTTAAGGCCGACCTGATGACTACATTAGCAGCCGACGTAGCAGCCCCAGAGGTGGTACCAAAAAGTGATGATGATTTGATTGACTTGCTTTAGGATCACCCATATGCCTACAGGAAGAGGCCCCTGGAGAGTGATGATACAGCTGACCAAAGATAACTGAGGAGCTAGTAGAGCTGGAGGAGCGGATTACAGATGAGGTGATGTGAGAGTCCTTAGCCACGGAGAAGATGAGAAAGGCTCAGGAGCAGCAGATAGCACAAAAAGCCAGTAGCTTGGGTACAACTACAGCCCAGGAGGAGAGCGAGCCCTAAGACCAGATGGATGCCAGTGCTTGAGCACCATGTTTTTGATACTTTTGATCCCCCGTCCTTATTGATACTTGTGGATACTTTGTTCTCATTGTTGTTTTTCTCTAGATAATTTGTTTTGTTAATGCTGTGATGGATGTTTTATTTTGGATGTCTAGTATTTATTCACTATGTTGGATAATTAGTTTAATTTTGGGTTTTTATATATATACTTTGAGGACAAAGTATCATCTTTTTGGTAGGGTATGAGAAGTTATGGACTATGGTAAAGTCTGAGTAACTTTTAGTTCATAACTATCCTATTTTTGATCCCAAGGTTTTCTTGTCGTGTTTCTTTTTCATTATGGATGAGTTTACTTTCTATTGAACCGATATGTTTAGGTGTAGTTGATAATTTGTAGAAATACAATAATTATTACTTTTGACATGTGCATAATCTTGAATGGTCTTATAAATGTTTAAAAAAAATAGGTACCCTCAAAATTTCTGAGATTGTTAGTTTCTATTGCAATTTTTCAAGTGATTGCCTAACAAAGTTTGTTCTAATACAGAGAGGGCAAGTTGATGCTTGAAGCATGACCTGTCAGTCTATGTTATTTATGTATGCAATGTCATATGTCTTGTGTGAGCTTATTTGGTCATATTCATGCATTGTGTACTGATTCAGAACTTGCCTTGTTACTCTAAAATTAGATTGGAGATTTGGTTGATTGGGTAAGGATCTTAGGTCTTTATTCCTTAAGATAGTCCACTTTTTCCTAAATGACTTACCAAATGTATTAGTTGATCCCTTGTTCCAAATGTTTGAGCTTTACATGTACCTGTTCTTTCTTAACACCTAGTTAACCTAACCTTATTTTATGAAATACCTTGATATTGGCCCTAGTCTATCCTTGAATATCTGAACCTTGATTGAGGCAAAAAGCCTAAGTTAAGGGTGGCTACCAAAGTTGGCTTGGCTGGCCACGTGGGGTCTTTGTACAAATGTTTGAGCTTTACATGTACCTGTTCTTTCTTAACACCTAGTTAGCCTAACCTTATTTTGTGAAATACCTTGATATTGACCCTGGTCCATCCTTGAACATGCGAACCTTGATTGAGGCAAAAAGCCTAAGTTGAGGGTCGCTAACAAAGGTGGTGTTGGTTTAGGGAGCGAATATTGTGTACTTCACCTCAGGTTAAAAGCCTAAGTTGAGGGTGACTTTTGTTATGATGAAGTAACAAAAATAAGATGATTAGTAGGGAAAGAAAGAAAGAAGAGAATATCATGTTCTAGGTATGAGAAAAAGGAAGAAAAAGTGCCTTGAAATGAAAAGAATAGCAAAAATGAGTTCAAAAATGAGGCACAACTGAAAGAGAAAAAGAAAGCACCCGAAAAAGCTTAGAAATAAAGAATAAGGGAGGACAAAATGAAAATGGCTGAGTTGTTGAGGTGAAAATGTTGAAAACATGGTTCAAGGATGGCTTTTAGTTACTAATTACCCAAATTACCTTACCAAAGCCCCATGAGCCTACATAGCATATAAAGTCCTAAAGTGATCCTAATCTAACTAGTTTAACAATTCAGAGTATGAGTATATGGGCAAGCCTATGTTGTTGTTATCATTCATGAATATCATTTCTAAGAGTGAGGATGCTTGCAAAGTCCTTGATCTTTGATTGCTTTTTGAGTGAAATTGAGGAATTTCTTTTCTGTGAGGGCATTCACATTGCATGATTGGCATGTGACTTCTTCAGCGATTGTGAATTGTTGATACTCCTTAGCTTGTCATAGTTGAATTTTCAGATGCATTATTATATCTTGGTTTGCTTGGTGGCTATTCAATTAGGTTATGAAAGTGAGAGTTAGGTACCTGAGTTTGAATTGAGTGATGTACATACCATTAGGATAGTTGCTATCTATTTCTTATTGTCTATTTAGATCGAGTCGTTACTTGAGGACAAGCAACAATTCTATGAGTGTGTTGATGTGCTATCAAAATATAGCTCATTTGATGCCTAAACCAAAGGAATTTGCATGTTCTTAATGTGACTTTTTGTGGTTTTTATGTGTTTTTGTGTTGTTCTTGCAGAAAATACAGGTTGGCATGATTTTAGGAGAAAATTACTGATTTTGATGAAGGTCAGGACATTTGAGCCAGCCAACGAGTCATAGCCCAAGCTACGAGTCATAGTGTGCCTTCGTAGCTAGGAACAATCTCCAAAAATTAGAGATTTTCAAAGTGAAGGTCATCTATATTAGGCTTACCTACAAATTCAAAAAACTAATTAGAAGATGAAATGGCATAGGACAAAACTAGGAAAAAAACTCAATCAATTAAATAATAAATAGAAAGATATCACGTATGTCTCACTATGACTCATAGGAGGGGGCCTCGTAGCCAGAAATAGTGTTGCCAAAATTTGGACCAAGAACTGCAACTAGAAATAACGAGAAGACACTATGAGTCATAGATCACACCACAACTCATAGCAATGGACCATAGCAGCCAAGTCCAAACTGCCAAGTGCTGACTACGAAAGCCAAATTATGACTCGTAGGTCATCTTACGAGTTGTACCTGCGAGCCGTACCTGCTGCCATCTGCATTTTCTATTTTAATTTTAGGGTCTTTTTATAAATAGTATAAATAGTTAATGATAGGGTTTTTGGAAGGAGACTTGACACTATTATAGATTCGACAACTTTGAATATTCTTAGAGAGCACATTTCTTAGGGTTAGAGTAGATTTTAGGTTTTTAATTTAAAAACCCAATTTGGGGGTTTTGAAATCACTTATATTCAAACTCTATTGTTGCAAGCTTGTGGTTTCAACATCAAAGTGGTATTGTTCATCATTGTTCTTGGGTAGTTTCTAAACCATGTCTACTTTATTCATTGTTTGTGATTTTTTCCTAGCCATGAGTGGCTAAACACCCACAACTTGGGGTTATGGGAACCATGAAAAGTTTGCTTGAAATAACCTGGATTTTTTGCATTTATTTGATTGGGTAGTTACATGTATTGTCTATTTCCTTTCATTTTGAATGTTGTTTGGTGGTGGCCAACACCAAACCCCACCGACTATCACGATCCTGACCAAGGTACTGACGAATAGGAAAAGGGAAGTAGATGACAAGATTTGATTGATGTGTTCTAATCTAATAAAAAAACCTAACCAAGGGGAGGTTGACTAGGACAATGGATAATGGTTAGTTGGCACACCATGGTGGCCGACCAACCGGCATGGTAAAATTTGACTTTCACCTTCACAAGAGGGTAGGAAGAATCTACGTTACCGTCTTGCACGAGATGTTTCGATTAGAGTTATATTATCCGGGGCATTAGAGTTAGCGGATCATGGGGAATGCAATTCCCAAGTTGTCCCTCAATTTGATTGTCTCTTTGTAATAGTACTATAGTGTTTTTATCTTCTTTTATTTCAAAATTACAAACCCCCTCCCACATCCTAAAGAAGTTAGTTGATTGGTGCTTGAAATAATTGTTAGTGAATCTATATGGTCAACCCCGTATTCCCTGTGGATTCGACCCTAACCTTCGGTTAGGTTTATACTTGATAACGACCGCTTTATCATTGTAGCATGAACATCATGGCCTACTTGAGGCGCATAGGCACTTACTACATTCACTATATGCCTACCAACCACAAGTTTGATAGATATCATCCTATTATTAAACCTCCTAACCGCAACAACATATTCCCTAAGGTTCTCATTACTAGGATACCTACACTATTTCTATCCCTAGACCTACCTGAGTACCATAACTTAAATCCATCTAGCTTCCGAGCTTTGGTACCTACCCATCTCATCTCTTGCACACATGCTATATTAATATATCTACTCTTAAGACACTTCACTATTTCTATGGATTTCCCTTTTAGTGCTCCTATATTCCACAACCCTACCCTTAACTTAAAAACACCATGCCCATCTTAGCACCCTACCTCTTACCTCCGACGACATGACCCTAGTCTACCATTTGATCCTGATGCTACTAAACTAAAACTGATAACTAACAAAACTATAAAGGTGAAGAAGATACACTCTAAAGAAACCTATACAACCCCACACTATAGACTAGTGAAATATAGGTAAACTACTAAAACAACACAATATGATATGTTAAGGCAACACAATATGATATGTAGGCTCGCAAACTATAATAAAATGAGCTAATAAAACAACCCAATAATATAAAATAGTAAAATATAAAATATACTAAACGAAAAACCCAATATATAGAAAACAAATCAAAGTAGCAAAGAATATATTACGAAAAGTGGTAGATAGTGAGCAATTAAAAACTCCCTAACAACTAAATTCTACACCAAACAAACAAAAGAACAATACTGAGCAAAAATACAATATGCTAACTATAGGATTCAAAGAAAAACAACAGTAAGCAGCCAAAAATACTGATCAACAAAATTTAGACAATATAAAACAACCAAAACAATAAGCAAGAAAATCCAGAACACTAATGCTAAACAAGAAGTAAATACTCAAACTGATCAAGAAATAATTCAAAAAACTAATTAGAAGATGAAATGGCATAGGACAAAACTAGGAAAAAAACTCAATCAATTAAATAATAAATAGAAAGATATCACCTGGAAATGGTTGAACTGTGTTTTTATCGGATTACATCACCAGAGATCCGTGCTTATGTCTTCAGATTGAAAAGCCAGTCAAAATCTGGAATGTAACGCCAGAAAGAAAGAAATCTTCACCGAGTATCTCGTCAAAATTTAGAATGTAACGTCACCAGAATCTGGACTGACATTGCCAATTGTACTCGAAACTTCCTCGGCTAAGAATAAGGATAGATCTAGTGTAAAATCGATGGATCAGAAATTATAACCTTGGAATTTGATTTCCTCACCATAACCGGGAGAGAAACCATAGCGAGAAACTCAAATGAAAAATTTCATCAAAAAAGATCGTCGCCCGAAAAGGAGTCGCGGCAAATCAAACTTCCATGGCGCCGGTGAAGTCTGGAACAAATGTGAGCTAAAGATGAAGAGAAAATAGAGAGAGGAATACAAGCCTTCACAATCGAAACTTGTAGAGAAGGTCCGCCGATATGACTTTCGATGACCGACCAGTAGTTCAGCGCTGGACCAATCACCAGATAGGAAGGAGAAGAAGAACTTTAGAAAGTAAAGCTAGGAGAGAAAGTCCCATAGAGAATGAAGAAGCAAGTAATCGATATAGTATTAACTAATTAAAAAGTAACCATATTGGGCTTATATATACATAGATATGTTGTAATTTTTATAATTTAATTTTTTTAAAAATACTTTAATTATTATGACTCAGATAATTAGAACAAATTCTAAAAGTTGTAAATTTTTAAAAATTAGTGATTATTACATAATATAACTAATAATTAACTATTTATCCTTAAAATACTACCTGTCTTTGATCAAATGATGTCACTTGACATAATCCTAGGCTAGAATTTTTTCCTTTTAAATATATAATATATAGATTCCATTCTTCAAACACTCAAAATGAATTTATTGTTTCAGTAAGGAACACCCATTTACACAACTCTAAGGATCTAATACATTGTTTGGGTGCTGATAGCTGGTTAAGTATTCTGTGGCATCTTGTAACTTGCATCATATGTATCTTAGTGCTCCATCATAATTCATTACTGAAAGGTAGTATCCTATCCCCTTTTTTTGGAGAACCTAGTTTTGGATTTTGACATTGTTCTATGATTACCCAAACCTTTAAGAAATTTCACTGGGTAATGTTATTGTATGTTTTTCTATGATTTTCATGTAGAAAGTGTATGTGCACTCATAAGTAATTAAATCTGTTCCCCTGAACATGTCTTTCTCCAGATGCATACCTTACAGATACAAAGATTTTGCAGAGTTATCACTAGTAGACAAAGATGCCTTTGAGCTTCTTCTCATTAAGTAAATAGAAAAAGGCCAAAGATTTGTTATTTCAGAAGGTATCCACTGATTCATTTCCCCCCTTTATACGGTTATCAAATCCCTCCAGTCTTAGATGATGAATTCAAGAAATTTCACACTATTGATCGAAAACTTTATGGGAAGTTGTTTTCTCTGCTCTACTTCTCTATTTTTCTTCTTTATGGTTCTCTATTTATGTAAAGCACTCCACCTAATCAATATAAAGTGGCATGTAAGTTTGCTAGTTTTCATTTCTTTTTAAGAAGGTGTTATTACAACTTGTGGAGATATGTGGAGCTTTGTTTATTCGTGAACTTGTTTGCTATTTATTTTTTCTAAGAACAGCTATACTGAATTCAAGTAAGCTTTATTTCTATCTCTATGTTTGTTTATTTTTCTTGGGTTGTCCAGTATTATGCTTGATGAAACTTTCACAAGGGTGCTAATTGTGAGCAGATATGGGATAACTATATATATGGTGGTTTATTTTTCAAATGTTATATACATATACTACTGACATTGCAAGCTCCCAAAGCTCTTAAATCCCATCTTGTTTCACTAATTTCGCTCGCCCTTCAACCTTCTCTTTTCATCCTCTCTTTCTCTGTATTCATCTTCTCGAACTGATTTATATTTAATCGTAAAGGTATTTCAATTTATTCTTCTCTTTAGAGGTAGTCTAGATTGTATAAGTAGATGATTTTTATTATTTTGGTCATTTTAATATTTATAGGAACATGAATAATATAAAGCATGGTTGGATGTATAAGAGGTTTGATAGACAGGGGGTATACTCTCCAGTTTCATAACCGGTGTGAATAACTTTATTCAATATGCATGTTCTCAACAAAATAATATGAGTGGTAACATTAAATGTCCTTGTAAAAAATATCATAACATTAAGTACATGGATGTTGAAATGGTTAACTGTCACCTTTTTCAATAAGTGTGGTGCATAACATACCCATAAACAAGACTTTACTAGATGTGGCTTCATAGACTCCCTAGGATCCTTGAACTCTATGCTCTGATAGCAAGTTTTTCATGCCTCGGGTGGGCACCCTTGGCGTGGATGACACTTGAAGAACTATTGCTTATTCCCCAAGAGAACCACTTGGCCTCATCATCATATCAACTTGACAGTGGAAGAAAATATTCAAATGAAAGGGGTATCATATGAATATATATAACTCTACTAAAACATAATTTCCAATAAATAAGTTTGGAAACAATCAATACTAAACCAACTCTCTACTCAATTCTATGAAGTCTTTACTTAACAATCTTGATGGTACCATGACAAGCCATGGACACCCCATATCAAAGAAACAAAATACTCAAAAAATAAGGAAAGAAAAAGGGGCTCCTCCAGAATGCAAGAAGGGCTCACCAACTTTGAGAATGCACTGATCTGGCCCTCAATGATGCGCGGGTTGAAGTCCTCTATCACCTGTATCTGTATCATGAAATGATGCAAGTCCAAATGGATGTCAGTATATGCAATATACTGGTATATAAAATAACTCAATAAAATAAAGCTCAACTCGCTCTCCTCAACTCACGCAACTCATGCTCGACTCAATATATGCAAGTTTAAAGTAAATTATGCTTTTAAATTAGAGTCAGTGGAAATAGACTCAGTTTAAAACATCATGCTCAATTAGTGTTTTCTTAGGTGTCTCTCTTAATCGAGATCCAGTCCCACCATCTTTAGTTTGGTGGTGAACAACGAAAGCGACATCATTGCCATGCCCATCCTAAACTTGTCATGGTAAAGGATGATCAACTCTCTTATGGATCCATAGTAAATGTCCGACTTTTGGGACATGAGTCACTAGAACGTGCTGTCAATCAACTCAATCCTCAATGCTAAGTCAGTCAACTCAAATTTCAACCTCACAAGGTTATCTGGACATGAGTCACTAGAACGTGCTGTATGACTATCCTACGCTGGCAACATTTTCATAACCTAACCCTAGGGCCTAGACGTGACACGACAAATGGGGAACCCGAGGGGACCCCAAACAAGTCTCTTAGCATATCGTTCACACATCCTTAGTCACGAAGCAAAATAAATAATAACAAGAGATAATAGAAAAAGGAAAGCAGGACTAAGGGAAGTCTTTGATAACCATTAAAACACAAAGGGTCAAGCTCATAGCTTAGATATATCATAATATTCCAACAACACCTCCAAACATAGAATGAAGTAGGGACTAAGATACTTTATGAGTTCACCCTCATAGTAACAAGTATTCAACATAAGAACAAGAATCTATAAAGCATGAATAAGAATTGCTATCACCCTCAGAATTGAGGACTCACCAACTAGCTTCTTCACAAGAACTAACTAGCCACATAGAGGATAGTTGATAGGAGCTCTAGTCTCTACATAGTAATATCATGTAGGCATAGAGTATGCATTAGCATGTTTGAATGTACTAAGTATGCAGGATACAATGTAACAAGAACCATAAGCCATAATAACGAGATGCTTAATCATATTCAATAAACATAAGCTCAATATTCCACGTGTAATCAATGCGTAGGATGAAACATGCTTAAGAATAATCGTACTTGCATATCTTGTTTAACACCATAAAGTAATATGAATAGATCATCAAACTACCTTGTACTAGAGGGTGAGGGCGTAGGTCATAACCCCTTCTAGTAGGTAATGGGTAGTACCTGAGGGTAGAGGAGTAGCATAGGTCATAACCCATGCATGTAAGTATGAGATAATGAATAGTCCATGAGGGTAGAAAGATAGCATAGGTCATAACCCCTACATGTAAGCATGAGGTAATACATAACATTGAATAGCATATAAGGGTGAGGCATACCATGTAGTTCATAACCCCTTCATATGAGTATAAGATATTGTATAACATCGAATCATACATGTGGGTAAGGTATACAACATAGTTCATAAACCCTTCATAAAGAAATTAGCCTTGTACTAGAGGGTAAGGCATATAACATAGTTCATAACCCCTTCTAGTAGGCTTCACAATTCACAAGAGCATAAACCTTAGCATGAGAACTCAATAACTAATCAACAATCAAGACTTTGTAAAAATCATGCAATAGGTCATGGGAAAACATAAGAATTCTTATCAAGATATTTTATCAAACATGTGGTGGGCATATATGGACACATGTTCAAATCATGCAAAATGCAAGGGTATGGATCATGAAATTGTGAAATCAATGCATCTTAAAGTCATGTAAATCAACCCACCAATACCAAGTTAAAATCCTACAATGGGTAACATACACAACATATCAAAACTTCACTATATCTCATAGATTTCATAGCTTGAATCATGTATAGTCTCAATAGACAAGATTAATTCATAGTATAAGCTTAAAATAGATATTCATGCATAATCAACAATATTTGATAAATCCCCAACATATTTCATACTCATACTTCAAAATAATAGAAACCCATAAGTAATACAACTTGAAAACATGCAAGTTCCATAAAAAGGAAGATTGGGCTCCGTGGGTGGAAGGACCCAATGGATGAAACCCATATACCTTAAACTTACTTAAGTGGGCATGGGGCTATGACCCCAATGTCCTTGGGATGAAATAGAAAATAGGGGGAAAACTACACTTATCCGTGATGCGGACACAACGTGAAGGCAACTTTTGCAATACTCCGCGCCCCTAGCACGTCGCGGCCAGGGCATAGCTTGCCACTGCTTCCGAAAAATTAACAAAAATCATTTTTTACTATGCGTCTTCTAAAATCTAGATTATACCCATCTCCCACTCAATTTTTCCCCCATACCAAGAATATGAAGTTGGAATTTCGATATCATGCACGGATTTTGAGATATATGAAAATTACGAATATGTACATTTCTAAAACATATTTTTAGGGCGTTTCAAATGTAATTCTGTGAGTTAGAGTAGTTACTTACCTGCTCCTAGCTAGGTGCTTGATACTTCTCCCAAGACTAAAATATACTCAACTTATCAATCAACTCAATCCTCAATGCTAAGTCAGTCAACTCAAATTTCAACCTCACAAGGTTATCTTATCTCAACTTAACTAAGTTCCTCATCAACCTAGTTAATCAATGAAGACGATTAGACTAAACGCAGACCCAAAAGGTCATTTCGCTCAATGAGACTCATCATGTAATACAGGTAAGATACATACTAATGTAGATGATTAAATGCAATATGTTTCTCATGCTCACGTTACTCAACACCAACAATCAAGATCAAACTCAAACCTCAACTCAATCCATGCATAAGTTTGTATAAAGGTCATTCAACTTAGGGTTCATGATATCAAGTATAAAAAATTTAACTCGATAATTGGTTGATGTGGATTTCCAAGCTCAACTCTTGTTCCAATTTTTGAGTCAAATAGGTGAAATGACGCATGAACGAACGTGGTTCCACACTTTAGTAAGCCTTAGATACTTGGAAATAGAAGAAACAACCAAACTCACATTTATGTTATCTCATATCAGTAGTCATGCAACATGATAATTATCTCATATTTTATCATAAGAACTCATAATAAATGCTAAAATCGATAATTGGTTTATAAGGATTTCCAAGCTCAACTCTTGTTCCAATTTTTGAGTCAAATAAGTGAAATGATGCATGAACGAACGTAGTTCCACACTTTAGTAAGCCTTAGATACCTAGAAATAGAGGAAATAATCAAACTCCAATTGACCTTCATGTTTGAACCTGAAACCCTCACTATTCTCCCTCTTCTGGTGCTCTTAAGAAATCCTTAAGTGTGAAGGATGGTGAAAATACACTTAGGGTTCTGTTTTAAGACTTTATTTAAGTTAAAAGGCTAAGGATTTGATTAAAATGGGTAGAAATAGACACAAATACCCCTCTTAAAAACTACCGACCAGGTTTACGAGACCCCGTTTACGAGTCATAGACCATTCTACGAGTCGTAAATGACCTCTCATAAATAAGGGGTCCAGAAATTTGAGTCACTAGAATTTGACATGAAACCACTTCTACGGGTTGTAAAAGATTTTACGGGCTGTCTGATAACTCATGACGTAAGATATTGAAAAGTTGATTCTTGGATCAGCAACCCACAAAACTAATATACGTGCCGTGAAATACTTTATGGGCCGTATGTGGTTTCGTACATATACCTCAGACTTTAAAAATTTCAGGTCATTTGGGGTTTTACGAGGCATCTTATAGGTCTATAGATCTCTCCACGAGTCGTAGATGGCCCTCGTAGATTCTCTTTTAGCAACTTTTCCAGTTTTATCTATGCATCAACTTAGACTACTGGGAAAGGATTTAGGACATTACAGTTTCTTGGGAATCCTTTTCACAAAACTCCTTTAGCAGAAAAAACTAGATATGGAAAAATGAAAGGAAGAGAATGAAAACAGAAAGAACGACTAAAAACAAAAGCACATGATAGTATGTAAATATGAGACAATTAACATATATAAGATCACTAATGATAACACCAAACTAAAAGATGTGACAAATTCTACTGCTCTGCTATCACCTTTTGTCACGACCCAACCCCGTGGGCCGTGACTGGTGCCCGGATGGGCACCCAAACATAATCACAAGGTCAAATTTCCAATAGATGGCTTATTTTTGCAAAAATTTTGGCAGAGTTTCCTTTGTTTTATTGACTATCCCAAAATAACCTGCATACCAGAAAATACCAACAGAGACCAAACAGAGCCAATAGAATATCCTATATAAGTACATGGGGCCGACAAGGCCGCTGTGGCGGATAAAGCCACCTATCAAACACATCTTGCAGGTCTAATCAAATAGATTGGGCAAAACCCATATGCTTATGTATCCACAGACCTCTAAACAAACTGACAGAATCATAGGACGGGACAGGGAGCCATCGTACCCTCGAATAATCGTATATGCAAAATGACGAACAAGTGTATATACCAAAAGTAGGCTCCCGAGTAGTGGAACACTTCAAACAGCAAAAGGAGATCCTGAGCTAATGGATCACTAAACTGCACGTCGGCACCTACGGGCATGAAACGCAACCCTCAAAGAAAGGGAGTCAGTAGAAAATATGTACTGAATATGCAAGCAGAGGATACAAAACATAAATCTGAGTAGTAATCGAAACCAAAGTATGAAAGGTAAATACATCTCCAAAATATCAAAATGTTTACTTTCAAAATACCAAAATATGCCTAGCGCACAAGAACGATGGTCGCCTGCCCGTCATTTGTGGCATACTACAGCCTCACACCAGAAAGTTGCAAGTCTCCGAATCCCCGTTACATATCACATCATAGAAATTGCACGAGTGAGCCAGGTGCTACGTGTCGCCGTCCCTGTACTCACCCCAAACATAGCATACCACACAAGTGAGCCAGGCGCTATGTATCGTGGTCCCTGTACTTATTGTCCAACACAGCATAATGCGCAAGTGAGCCAGGCTCTACGTATTGCCGTCCCTGTCTCACATGTCATCATATAGAAGTAGCATAAGTGAGCCAGGCGCTACGCATCGCCGTCCCTTTCTCACATGCTTCGATACAGAAAGGGCATAGGTGAGTCAGGCGCTACGCATTGCCGTCCCTATACTCACATATCACATACCACAACCAGAAATAACATGAGTGAGTCGGGCACTATGCATTGTCGTCCCTGTACTCACCCAACATGGCATAGCACCAAACACCACATAACAGACAAGTAAGCCAGGCGCTACGTATCGCCGTCCCCATACTCACCTTCAAACACCATGTAACACCGAAATATATCATAATGTGCACGACAACCAACCAGCCCGGGAATCGGTGAATGATTTCATAATAGACACGAGCGGAGTAGTGAGTAGTCATATGCATAAAAACATCATCATAAATCCAAAAGATAAGTAAAATAACATATTTAAAAATTGAGATAATAATTATTACATATTCCCTCAAAAGCTATCAAAATTAGATAAAAGGGTGTCGGGGACCCATAACTAGTGGAGACCCAATCTAGCTCAACCTATGGAGAACATATTCATACTAGATCATACAAACTTCTACGAGGGAGTTCAAAACGGTTTTTAAGGCAATCCAAGCTTTCTACTAAATTTACGATCACTTATAGTTTCCGAAATCATTAAGAAATAAATTCTTGCAAAACTAATAAAATTTTCACATATTCTTGAAACTTACAAATTCCAAAAACATAGGAGTCAAGATTATGATAAAATATCATAAGAGTGCCAAGGAACAAACACGGGTTATACACAAGCTCAGACTGCGGGAATAGAGTTTTTATCATAACCTATCTTTAGCTAAGTCATGCAAAAAAGGTAAGTTTGCTTTACATACCTCAAACGCCCTCCAATTCAATCCAATTGTAAGCCAAACCCAACTTATGTTTTGGATTTTTCTAAAGTCTACAAACAATTCATAACAATGCCAAACAATTAGCCAATGACTTTTTGGGCATTGAATTCCAACTTTGCCCTTAATTCTACAAAAATTTGGGAAGCATCTCCCCTTAAAATAGGCTACCCCGAGAATTCAACTAGGCTTAATTCTTCAACAACAATAACAACAACAACCCAACAACATCAATAATCAATTCACATAAAAATATAACTACACTAGCTAGATTTATCACCACTTAACCATTTTAACAAATTCGGTTAGCATACTACCACACACAACTCACTTCCAATACTACATATCTCATGACTTTCCTTCATCTTAACACACTACAACATGCTCACAACCAATATAACACATAAACAAGACCAAATCTTACCTCTTCTCTTCAATCCAACAAATGAGCTAAGATTTCCAAAAGTGAAGAATAAATATTTTTCTTGCTCCAACAACACCTTCAAGCTACTTAGGAGCCTTAATATAGTAGGTTTGCATCATAAAAATAATTTTGGAATGGAAGAAAATAAATTTTGAATTTCCATGGAGTTGGCCGTGAGTTTGTTTGGTTTCTTAGGCTTTGTTCTTGATTTTTTTCCTAAGTGTTTTCTAAGTATAAGAAAAATAAGATGATAAAGATCATCTTTTATACATATACTACAAGTCTTGACCAAGTGTGCAAGGCCCACACCACACTTGGTCCAATTAGAGGTTAACACAAATTCAAATGGGCCCCTCCTTATCACTTCAAGATTTCCAACTTCTAATAATTCCACTGTGGTCCCACATTTTTCAATAATGCCACTTTGGTTCCAAATTCTCTAATAATGCCACTTTGGTCCTAAATTCTCCAATAATGCCACTTTTGTCCCAAATTCTCCTAATTGTTCCAATGCACAGAATATGGGTTCTAACACCCTCCCCCTTAGAACATTCGTCCTCGAATGTTAAACTGACCTCACGAATCACATAAACAACTTAGGGGGAGTTTTCATCTAGTAGTGAAACTATGTCCCATGTGTGATTGTTTTGAAGAGCCTCAACTTCTGACTGCATAGCTTTTACCCTATGCTGATACAATATTACCTGCCCACTCAACCATTGTTTCCCTCAGAAATTTGAAATGGGCTATCTTCTTTTGACAATCTATATTAATATAACAAGAAACTAGCCACTCTATATACATAATCACATTGAATTCAGTTATATCTAACTTTACCAAATTGGCCATAGTGTAGTGGCCATAAATAAATATCGAACAGTCCCTATAAATTCAACCGGCAATAATAGAATCCCCCACTGGTGAACTGAGGGGGTGCAAAATCTATCCCACTTTGGGCACGAGCCCTAGAAGTCACTCGGGCTAGACTGATCTCACCTGCTGCTGCAGATTTGCCCCTTGAATGGGGCCCCCAAACACGATCACAAACCGAATTACAAACGGATGACTTATGTTCACAAAAATTTCAGCAGAGTTTCCTTTGTTTTACTGACTATCCCAAAATAACCTGCATACTAGAAAATAGCAACAGAGACCAAACAGAGCCAACAGAATATCATATATACGTACATGGGGCCGACAAGGTCGCTGTGGCGGATAAAATTGCCCATCACACACATCTTATAGGTCTAATCAAATAGACTGGGCACAACCCACACGCTTATGTATCCACAGACCTCTAAACAAACTGACAGAATCATAGGACGGGACAAGGCCCCGCCGTACCCTCGAATAATCGTATATGCAAAATGACGAACAAGTGTATATACCAAAAGTAGGCTCTGGAGTAGGGGAGCACTTCAAACAGCAGAAGGAGGTCCTGAGCTGATGGATCACTAAACTGCTCGTCGGCACCTGTGGGCATGAAATGCAGCCCCCGAAGAAAGGGGGTCAGTACAAAATACGTACAGAATATGCAGCAGAGGATACAAAACATAAATCTGAGTAGTAATCAAAACCAAAGTATGAAAGGTAAATACATCTCCAAAATATCAAAATGTTTACTTTCAAAATACCAAAACATGCCTAGCGCACAAGAACATTGTTGCCCGCCCGTCAATGGTGCCATATACAGCCTAACACTAGAAAATTACAAATCTCCAAATCCCGTCACCTATCACATCATAGGAATTGCACGAGTGAGCCAGGCGCTACGTGTCACCGTCCCTGTACTCACCCCAAACATAGCACACCACACAAGTGAGCCAGGCACTACGTATCGCCGTCTCTGTCACACATATCATCATACAGAAGTAGCGTAAGTGAGCCAGGTGCTACACATTGCCATCCCTTTCTCACACACTCCGATACAGAAATAGCATAGGTAAGTTAGGCGCTATGCATCGCCATCCCTGTACTCACATATCACATACCACAACCAGAAATAGTATGAGCAAGTCGGGCGCTACACATCGTCGTTCCCGTACTCACCTACCATGGCATAGCACCAAACACCACATAATAGACAAGTGAGTCAGGCGTTACGTATCGCCGTCCCCGTACTCACCGTCAAACACCGCCTAACATCGAAATATATCATAGTGCGAACGACAACCAACCGGCCCAGGAACTGGTGAACAATATCATAATAGGCACGAGCGGAGTAGTGAGTAGTCAAATGCATAAAATCATCATCATAAATCCAAAAGATAAGTAAAATAACATATTTAAAAATTGAGATAATAATTATTACATATTCCCTCAAAAGCTATCAAAATTAGATAAAAGGGTGTCGCAAAAGATAAGTAAAATAACATATTTAAAACTTGAGATAATAATTATTACATATTCCCTCAAAAGCTATCAAAATTACATAAAAGGGTGTCGGGGACCCACAACCAGTGGAGACCTGATTTAGGTCAACCTATGGAGAACATATTCATACTAGATCATACAAACTCCTACGAGGGAGTTCAAAATAGTTTTTAAGGCAATCCGAGCTTTCTATTAAATTTACGATCACTTATGACCTGCAGTACCTAAAATCTCGATGAATATTAGAGTCTGCCGACTCACCCAGTTTAATATCTCTAACATAGGATTCAAGATTATGACAAAAAATTATAAGAGTGCCAAGGAAAAAATACAGGTTATACACAAACTCGGACTGCGGGAATAGAGTTCGTATCATAACCTATCTTTAGCTAAGTCATACTAAAAAGGTAAGTTTGCTTTACATACCTCAAAAGCCCTCTAATTCAATCCAAATGTAAGCCAAACCTAACTTATGCTTCGAATTTTCCCAAAGTCTACAAATAATTCATAACAATGCCAAACAATTAGTGAATGACTTTTTGGGCATTGAATTCCAACTTTGCCCTTAATTCTACAAAAATTTGAGCAGCATCTCCCTTTAAAATAGGCCACCCCAAGATTTCAACTTGGCTCAATTCTTCAACAACAACAACAACAACAACCCAACAACATCAATAATCAATTCACATAACAATATAACTACACTAGCTAGATTTATCACCGCTTAACCATTTTAACAAATCTGGTTAGTATACTACATACACATATGGATGATTCTCAATCATTCCTTCATACTACATGGATCATAGTATATTACTTAAGCTATAATTCATAATTTCAACATAATACAACACTACACAACACCACCTATTATATACATACCACATGGCTCCAATACTACCACACACAACTCACTTCTAATACTATATATCTCATGATTTTCCTTCATCTTAACACACTACAACATGCTCACAACCAATATAACACATAAATAAGACCAAATCTTATCTCTTCTCTTCAATCAAACAAATGAGCTAGGGTTTCCAAAAGTGAAGAAGAAATATTTTTCTTGCTCCAACAACACCTTCAAGCTACTTAGAAGCCTCAATATAGTACGTTTGCATCATCAAAATAATTTTGGAATGGAAGAAAATAAATTTTCAATTTCCAAGGAGTTGGCCGTGAGTTTGTTTGGTTTCTTAGGCTTTGTTCTTGATTTTTTTTCCTAAGTGTTTTCTAAGTATAAGAAAAATAAGATGATAAAGATCATCTTTTATACATATACTACAAGTCTTGGCCAAGTGTGCATGGCTCACACCACACTTGGTCCAATTAGAGGTTAACACAAATTCAAATGGGCCCCACCTTATCACTTCAAGATTTCCAACTTTTAATAATTCCACTATGGTCCCACACTTTTTAATAATGCCACTTTGGTTCCAAATTCTATAATAATGCCACTTTGGTCCTAAATTCTCCAATAATGCCACTTTTGTCCCAAATTCTCCTAATTGTTCCAATGCACGGAATATGGGTTCTAACACCCATGGCCAGACATCAATCTAACCCTACTAACCTATTATCCTGTTACTCTAATTCACAATCCCCACTCCTTCCAATCTAAGGTCTTGTCCTCGGTGAGATCAAGTTTCACCATATCTTATCAGATCACCTCCCCCTAATACTTTTTCAATCTACCTCTACCCCTCCGTGTTACTCCCAAATCTAACCTGTCGTACCTCCTAACAGAAGCATCAGTACTCCTTCTCTGCATGTGTCCAAACCATTATAGTCTCGCTTCCCTCAACTCCTCATCCACAGGGGACACCTCGAGCTTCTCCTAAATAGTTTTATTCCTAATCTTATCACTCTTGGTATGCCCATATCCATGTCAGCATCCTTATCTCCGTGACCTGCATCTTCTGAACATATGAGTTTTTGATTGGCCAACACTCCAGTCCATACAACAAAGATGGTCTAACCACCACCCTATAAAAATGACCTCTAAGTTTAGGTGGTATCTTCTTATCACATGAAACTCCAGAGGCAAGCCTCAATTTTATCCATCCTATCCTAATACAGTGTATGACATCATCATCTATATCGCCATTACTCTTGATTATGGACTCAAGATACTTAAAGTTTTCTCTTCTGGGAATAGGTTAAGTGGAAAGTCTCATATCAGTGTCTGTTTCATCCCTAACAATACTAAACTTGCACTCCAAGTATTTTGTTTTGGTCCTGCTCAGTTTAAACCCTTTGGATTCTGAAATGTGTCTCTAAACCTCCAATATATCTTTAACTTTAGCCTGATTCTCATCAATCAGTACTATGTCATATACAAATAGCATACACTATGAAACCTCCTCTTGAATAGACCGTGTTAGCTCATCCACCACCAAGGCCAACAAAAAAGGACTCAACACAGATCCTTGATGAAGTGCCATCTCAACAAAAAAATACTCTGAGTCTCCTATAATTATTCTAACTCAAGTTTTGGCTCCATTATACATTTCTTTTATCACCCTATTATACACCATTGGAATATCTTTCACCTCTAGATACCTCCATAGGACATCCTTTAGGACTTTGTCATATGCCTTCTCGAGATTAATGGACACCATATGAAGGTCCTTCTTTCTTTCCCTATATTGTTGCAGTAATCTCCGAACAAGATGAATTGCTTCAATAGTCAACTGCCCCAGTTTGAATCTAAACTGACTCTCTGAAATAGACACTTCTTTTCTCACCCTCACCTCTACCACTCTTTCCCAGACCTTCATAGTTTGGCTTAAAACTTAATACCCTTATAATTATTATAATTTTGAATATCACCCTTATTTTTGTACAATGGAACCATTATACTCCTACATTCATCGGGCATTTGCAATAACCAAAATCTTGATAACTTTCGAATTGTGCCATCTCACCCAATTCAAGATCTCTATCTCCTTTTTCATTTAAGAGTTTATGAAAGTAAGCTTGCCACCTTTGCTTAATGAAAGACTCATCCACCAACACCTCACCTTCCTCATCCTTGATGCACCTCACTTGGTCTAAGTCTCACTCTTTCCTTTCTCTCTCTTTAGCGAGCCTATACAATCTCTTGTCCCGACCTTTATCACTAAGGTCCACATATAGGTGCTGAAACATTGTTGTCTTAGCTTGTCATTGCCATCATTGCTTCTATCTTTACTGACTTATAGATCTCCTTAAGCCTTTGCTTTTCATACTCATTTCTACACTCCAACCATTTCGTATATGTAATCTTCTTAGCTTACACTTAGCCTTGGACTTTATCATTCCACCACTTATCTCCTTGACATCCACCAAAGGTCCCTCTTGAAACTGCTACTTTTCTAATGCAACCAATAGTAGAATCCCACTTGTTGTTCATATCTTCGCCACTACTCCAGGCCTTTAAACTACTTAGCTTTTCATCCATCTCTTGAGAAAGGGCAGGGGTGAGACCTCCCTATTTAATCCTTGATAGGACATTAACAACCTTCTTCTTCTTATATCTTTTAATCTCTAAATCCTTCACTAGAAACCTACGTTGAGTGGAAATATTTTCACTTGGGATTACCTTGTAATTCTTGCAAAGGCTTCTATCGCCCTTTTAGAGAAGTAAGTAGTCAATATCAGTCTTAGCTACCATACTACAAATGGCAATCAAGTAATTTTTCCCTCTTTGGGAAATATGAGTTAGCAATATGTAATGACCTGGATTCTGTATGATGTCATTGGACCTTAAAAAATCTCTTTTCGAGCAATGATTTTGACCAAGTGTGTCTGAAGAGAGACCACATGGCCAGTGTAGGGTCACATAAGCCGTGTTGTCTCAAGTTAGACCATACTTGGCCTTAAATCTTCTATGTGGCCTTGTGGTGGTGTTGCAAGCTAAGGCACACCTCTCTAGCACACCACACGGGCCATGTGGCACTTCATGGGTCATGTGGAGGAGTTGTGGGGTGGCTTAGGCTAGCAAACCCTATCACTGGGCTAAGGGAGGCCATACGACCAGTCACACGAGTTGTGTGGTGTGAGACAGGCCTTTTGGCCTTCCGTGAGCTTCAGAGTGAAAATTTTTTAAGTGTTAAATCACCTTCTCATAACATTTTTGTGAAATTTCCTAAGATTGGGGTGACGGGAGCACTACATGGACTGTGTGGCTTCACATGACTCATGAAAGTTGTCCGTTTAGTGGGTTCATGCGAAAAATTCTATGTGTTGGTTCAAGATCAAAATTTCCAAAAACCTTTATAAATATCGTGTCACGAGCACTCCATATGGACCGTGGAGTGCCATCAAGCTGTTTACCCTCCAATTAAGCCGCTTTCGATAAATTTTTCCTCCGATTCATTAATGATATTTTCATAATTTTGATTATTTCTATTGGTCTTTTGAGAATTCCTATGCTATCATAAGGTTATCTTAAGACCGAAAACCTATTTCAAACATTCAAAATCACTCTTTTTATTTTGAAACCTCTCAAAATCTTTCCACTAAAGTACTCTTTGAAATTTCAACATTAGAGCTTGGGAACTCAACTTTTCTTCAAACTTCTTTGGGGTTTCTTCATCTTAGGGAAGGTATGTGGGTTTGATCCTTGATTGCCTTCCAATCAAGAAGACCTAAACTATTTTCAAGAAATTTTATGAATTTCTAGTTTACAATAAATCAGGGTTTTGAATATTATAATTCCTAAAGCTCTATTGATGCATGGATAGTGTTTATTTGATGATTTTAAGGTGATTTAAACCGTTATATGAAAAATTGCTTTGTGTTTATTAAATTATAACTATGCATGTCCCCTTTAAGGCTTGCTTATGCATGGGTGATTATATTATAATTTTTAAATGTGGATTTAATCATGTTTTTACTTAAATTTCATATTATATTATGGATTTTAGATTGAATCTTAATTATCCAGGTCATTCTCTCATTATTCATAGTATATACATTCATGTACAAAGATTATTATGGAAATTATGAAGTGGGTTAAGCACAATTTTGTTCTATGATATGATTTATATAAGATATTGGTTATGACAAGAATGTGATCACATGCATGTCTATTGATTATGGCTCTTTGAGCATTTTGGGTGCTTGCACCATTTTATATATGAATGGGCTATTCCAATGCATGAGTATTATGACTATGAAAGTATGGTTTTGGCATTTGAGACTAAGTATAAAATATTATGAAAGGTGTTTGGCTTTTAACCCCAATTGTGCATTGAAACATTTTGGCAAGACTTGTATATTTTGAAAGCATGTATAATCACATATATTATAAGTATTCTTGCAGGATAATGAGTTAGCACCGATGAATTGGGGGCGTCAGGGCTATCCCTAAGGGCCCTCTCCCTTTCCTTGAACTATTTGCCTAGCATAGGTTTCCTTTTGAAATGGAAGCCCCGTAAGAAAAGATGCCTCCAAAATGGGGTTGCCTGTAAGGAGATGATATGATATGATATGTTTTGATACGAAAATCCTATACGAAATGCGAGGCCCATAAGGAAGGTTGCTCCATACGAAATGAGATGCCCATAAGGTGAAGCATGGTTTACCCTTGGCAAGTAAACCACCTTTTTATCGATGAGGCGTAATCATCGCGATTCCAAGTAATAGCTCGCTTGGTATTACTTATGTTGGTTGAGGACTTTGATTATCCACCCTTTGATGCTTAACTCGACTTCTAAGTTTATTTGTAGTGGTGGGTCCTATCTTCCAAGGATGATCCACTATCTAGATACTTTAGTTTCTTTATGTATTGAGTGTGACCTCGGGGAATGTCTTGGCCCCTGACCCCTCTATGTAGAGCCATTGTTGGACACCTTGTAAACCTCCTTACATTTTATGCAATGTGTTATGACTTAAGTCTATGTTATGGGTTTTTTTTATCTTTTGTCTATTGTTATGTGATTCATAGCTTCACTATATGTTGTGATGCAAAGATCCTAAGTCCCGAATTTCCCCCCATAGAGTGAGTCCTACTTTTTCGCATATTAGAACTATGTGTTTATTTGGTGTACACTTCCGAACTGATGATGCGAGTTTTGATAACTTGAGGCTTGTTTGGGGACTCTCGAGTTCCCATTCGTCGTGTCACATACAGGCCCAGGTCCAGGTCATGACACAATATCTAACTCAAAGGCTTTGACAAAAATAAGAGAGACATCCCACCTCCGTTCCTCTCCCCAAAACCAAAGCTTCCATGAACATCTTCAAACCTGCTAGTGGTTGCCCCGATATGCCAACTAAAATCACATCTAATAAAGATTTTTCGGTCTCAGGTATGCCTCTCTCAACCTTATCTAACTCTTCCAAAAAGAGCTTTTTGAGTTCCCTGTCGATGCCTACTTGAGGCGAATGGGCACTTAATACATTCACTACATGCCTACCAACCAAAAGTTTGATGGACATCATCCTATCATTAAACCTCCTAACCTCAACTACATATTCCCTAAGGTTCTCATTACTAGGATACCTGTACCATTTCTATCCCTAGAACCACTTGAGTACTGTAACTTAAACACATCTAGGTTCGGAGCTATGGTACCTACCCATCTCATCTCTTGAACACATGCTATATTAATATGTCTACTCTTAAGACACTTCACTAGATCTATGGATTTCCCTGTAAGTGTTCCTTTATTCCATGACTCTACCATTAACTTAAAAAAGTTTGTGCCCCTCTTACCACCCCTACCCCTTACCTCTGACCCCAATCAACGACATGACCCTAATCCACCATTTGATCCTGATGCTATTAAACTAAAACTGATAACTCACTAAACTAAAAAAGTTAAGAAGATAGACTCTAAAGAAACCCCCACACTATAGAACAGTGAAATATCCGTAAACTACTAGAACAATACAATATGATATGTAAAGGCAACACAATACGATATGTAGGCTCACAAAATATAATAAAATAAGCTATTGGAAAAACTCAATAATATAAAATAGTAAAATATAAACTATACTAAATGAATAACCGAATATATAGAAAAAAATCAAAGTAGCAAATAGTATATTCAGAAAAGTGTGTGGTAGACAGTGAGCAATTAAAAACTTCCTAACAACTGAATTCTACACCAAACAAAAAATAGAATAATACTAAGCAAAAATATTGTATACTAACCATAGGATTCAAAGAACAACAGTAAGCAAGCAAAACTACTGATAAAAAAATCTAGACAGTATACAAAAAACCAAAATAATAAGTAAGAAAATCTAGAACACTAATGTTAAACAAGAAGTAAATACTCAAATTGATCAAGAATAATTCAAAAAGCTAATCAGAAGATGAAATTGTACCGGACAAAATCAGGGATAAAAAACTCAGTCAATCAAATAATAAATAGAAAGATATCACCTAGAAATGGTTGAACTGTGTCTTTGCTATATTATGTCACGAGAGATGCGTGTTTTTGTCTTCAGATTAAAAAGTCAGCCAAAATATGGAATGTAACGCCGGAAAGAATGAAATATTCGCCAAAAATATTGTCAGAATCTGGAATATAACTTCGCCGGAATCTGGACTGACATCGCCAAGTGTACTCGAAAGTTTCTCGGTCAAGAACGATGACAGATCTGGTGAAAAACTGATGGATCTCAAATTCTAATCTTGGAATTTGATTTTCTCACCGTAAGTTGGAGAGAAACTGTAGCCGAAAATTGAAATGAAAAATTTCATCAAAAAATATCGTTGCTGGCGAAGGAGTCATGGGAAATCAAACTTCCATGGTGCCGGTGAAGTCTGGAACAACATGAACAAAAGATGAAGAGAAATAGAGAGAGAAATATAACCTTTCACAATTGAAACTTGTAGAGAAGCTCCATCGCCGGGATGACTTCTGATGACCGGCCAATAGTTCAGTGCCGGATCAGTCGCCTGACAGTAAGGAGAAGAAGAACTTTAGAAAGTAAAGTTAAGGAGATAAAGTCTCATAGAGAATGAAAAAGCAAGTATCTAATATAGTATTTACTAATTAAAAAGTAACCATATTGGGGTTATATATACATGGATATGAGAAAAACCTAGACCTAAAAATTAAAAATAACGCACAACAACTACTACTGACCGCTTCCACCACTCTTCATACATTACAAACTACTCTTTCATCCTCTTTAACATGAGAAATTGATGTAATATTTAAATGAATTTTGTCAATTTTTGAGTTTCAAAATCAAGTAAGTTGTACAAAACTTTGGTTTACTCTATTTTCAAGTTTGTTTTTTGTATATTAAGATGTGTTCTATCAATTTCTGTTGACTTTTTTGTGGGTTCTACTAGGAAGAAATGTTTTTCATAATCAAGTTATATCTAGATCCAATTAGGTTTGTTTTAAGATTTTACTGACTTTTTTGTGTTGTAGAGATTAGATCTTATCATAATCAATCTTTTATTGTTACTAGTCAGCTATGAGTTCATCCTATAGATTTTGCTTTTCTTTCACAAGTTTTTGATTTGATATAAGTCAGTAAAGTTTAATTTTTCATCACTATTAAGTTATAACTTGCTTTCTCCGCTCTACTTCTCTATTTCTCTTCTTTATGCTTCTCTATTTATGTAAAGCACTGCACCTAATCAATTTATACTAGCATTCAAGTTTGCTAATTTTCTTTTCTTTTTCAAAAGGTGTTATTGCAACTTGTGGAGATATGTGGAGCTTTGTTTATTCGTGAACTTGTTTGCTATTTATTTTTTCTAAGAACAACTATACTGAATTCAAGTAAGCTCTTTTCCTAATGAAACAGCCCAACAAGTGCTCAAAAATGTGCCTAAAAAATGCCCAAATTCGTAATTTTCATATATCTCAAAATCCGTGTGTGATATTAAAAATCCAACTTCATTTTCTTGTTGAGGGGGAAGAATTGAGTGGGAGATGGGTATAACCCGAATTTTAGAGAACCCCTAGCGAAAAATGAATTTCACAAAAATTTCAATTCCAGTTGGGTTAAGTGTTTGCTCCGCGACGTAGAGCCATCATGGAGATGTGTTATTTTGTGCCAGTTTTCCTATTTCAATCCAAGGTCTTTGTGTCTTGGGTGTTACGACCCAACCTCATGGGCCATGACTAGTGCCCGATATGGGCACCCAAATGCAAATGCAAAGCCGAACTATAACATACGTCTTATTACTATCTCTCATTTACAAAAATTTTGACAGAGTTTCTTTTACCGCAGGTGGAAATCCTAAGCTGGAGAGTCACTAACCTGTACATCGGTACCTATGGGCATGAAACGCAACCCCCGAAGAAAGGGGGTCAGTATAAAATACATACCAAATATGTAAAGCCGAATGTATAGAATGTAAACCTGAGTATTAATTAAAACAGAAATATGGAGTGCAAATGCCTAATCAAGCATAGAAAAATGTATAGAATGTAAACCTGAGGATTAATTAAAACAGAAATATGGAGTGCAAATGCCTAATCAAGCATAGAAAATATTTAGTTTCAAAATTCAACTCACACATAGCACCAGAAAGATTTAAATCTACAAATCTCTAACACATATCAAACACACATAAATGAGCAATCGCTACGTATTGCCGTCCCTGAACTTATACATAGCATGTCATAATACAAAGGTGATTTAGTGAGTCAGGCGTTATGCATCGCCGTCCCTGCTCCCATTCAAACACAGTATAACTCGTAAGTGAGCCAGGTGCTATGTATCGCTGTCCCTGTACTCCTGCGCCAGTGAGCCAGGTGTTACGTATCGCCATCCCTGTCTCACATATCATCTGAGCTAGGTGTTATGTGTTGCCATCCCTGTCTCGCATATCATCATATACAAACTTAGCATAAGTCAGTTGGGCACTACGCATCGCCGTCCCCATACTCACCCAGCGTAGCATAGCTCAAATATCACACCACTGACAAGTGAGCTGGGCGCTACGTGCCGCCATCCCCGAACCCACTGTCAAAACAGCCTAATTCCGGAGTAGGTCATATGCACAAAATCATCACCACAAATCCCAAACCTAAGTAAAATATTGATATGCAAAGACTAAGTCATACCTAAGATCAAAATAATAATTATTATACATTCTGTCAATTTACAAACCTCGAAGACACATCACATGAACCTGGATATGGAATTTAAACTCAACAATACAGACAACTCTAGTGCTACTATTCAAACTCACACTCTCCATTTTCATACAGATTCCATGGGCAGCAAGGCAACCAAACCATGACTTCTTCTTCAGGTAGGATTGGAGAAAAGAAATGATCTTAAACCCCAATAAATGTGCTGAAATAACAGAGACTAGAGAAGACATGCATTAACAAAAAATACAACAGTTCATATTGTGAAGGATTAAAAAGACATAGGCCACTTGTATTTAGCTGATAGCTCTTATTTAATTCAAATCACTCTTCAAATAGCAATACAATCAAATAATTCCTTATACTCACTAGTGACAGTAACCAAACATAGATATAATTATGCCCAACTAGATTTTAACTTCATCAGGTCAACCAAATTATAAACTTATTAGTGAAACTATGTATCTGGTTTGCTCAAAACAGACAGTGAAACTTGAGCCACCACTTGAATATATTCACTTTTTAGGCAATGAGACAAAGCAGGTCAAGAATATGTGAATATAGGTGTAAATTTATGAATTGCAAGGTTTCTAACAGGTGAAAAAAAGAGAGCAAAAATGCTATACCACATAAAGACAGAGAACATGACAAAAGACCTTATAAAAACAAAGTCAACTAACTTACCAAACTTTCATTTTAACCACATAAAGGAAGTCTCACGAAATTAAGCTAAACGAGTAAACAAGATTCGAACTTAACTGATACTAAGCTGACATAAGAACAACTACAACCCTGTAGTTTGAAACCTAAACTTAACTGAACGGATTCCCATCAAGACAACCTTCATAAATAATACAAACTATGAAGTTGACTCCTAACAAATCTCAACTCGAAAGAATTTAAGATTAAGAGATAAACTTCTGTACCTAAAATCTAAAAGTAAACTCTAATGCTTAACCCAAATTTATTCTTACTAAACGAAAAATGATCTTATTGTGAGCAACAAAATATGAACAGACCAGCTACTAACTAAGAAATAGACCAATTTTCATAAGAACGCCGAGGAACGAATATCAGTCATGCCAAAGAACGGAATGCTTTACATACCTCAATCACTTGTCCAAACTAATCTAAACGCCAAGCCAACCCAACTTACTCTTCCGGATATCCAACGTCTACAACAAACACAATAACGCTAATGATTAGCTAAAAGCCTTTTTGGACCTTCCATTCCAAATTTGCCCCTAATTCTATAAAAATTTCGGCAGCACATCCCCTAGAATATAGGCTGCCCCGAGACTCAACTCGGCTCAAATTAATCAACAACCCAACAATACCAACAATCATTTTCCATAGCATTGCCACATCAAATTCATTAGATAATGTCACTTTATCAACACTACAAAAATAGGGCAGCAGCTTATATTTACGTATACATAATGTTTAAGCCCTCTCTTACCTTTCAAGAATCATATTACACCATATAAATGTCAAACGTATACTTCTAACGCTACCACTCCAATTTCAACCAAACTTTAAATATACATATCAACCATTCCAATACCTCTTTCACCCCACAAGGATCATTTCTATGCTATTTAAACACAAATTCATGGTTTTAAGACAATATAACGCTACTTACATACATATCCCAATTTTCGACCCTAACATTCATATTTATAATTCACTTAACAAGCTATATTTTCAAGATTTTCTTTCAATTTAACATATCCCAACATACATACAATCTTTATTTCACATAAAACAAAGCTAGAATTCACCATACCTTTTAAACCCCTTTAATGTATTCAAATCGCCAAAGTCGTAGAACAAAGCATTTTCTTGGCCAACCAACTCCTCCACACTACTTAGGGGACTCAATATACTAAGCTTGTAGCGTCAAAATAATTGTAGAATCGAAAAATGTAATTTTTGTTGCTACCACTGTAGCAACCCGAGAGGCTTGGATGGTTGTTCTTATTCTTGAAAATTTGTCTAAGTGTTGGGAACTTTTTAAAAAGAAGAGTATAATCTTATCTTTTATATACCCTTATCACATGACACCACAACCCCCACATGGTCTAATAGAAAATCAACACAAAGGGGTGGGCAACTCTTTAACCTCCTTTAAGACTCTAAGTCTTAAAAAAATACACTTTGGTCCCCAAACTTTTCCTACGTGGCCCAATTAAGGACATGCAAGGATACAGCTAAGGACATACGAATCCTAACAACTCACATTTTAAAAAATTTCACTTGAGTCTCCAAACTTTTCAATAAAGTCACTTTAGTCCTGAATTTCGTAATGATTCTAATATACCACAATACGGGTTCTAACATTGGGCCTAAGCCTTCTTCCTGTAAAAGCACCGATACATAGTCATTTTTAATACCATATCATACAAGACATTCCCCAGAACCCTCTCTAACACTTAGACAAATATTTCACTCAAATTCAAGTGTCCCAAACTCATTCTGGATCTTAAGGAACTTACTTAAGCTTCAAGTTCTCATTCCAATCTTCATCAAGGGAATCTCCAAAGTTGAGGTATGTGGGTTTCAACCATTGG
Source organism: Solanum virginianum (assembly GCA_000787875.1). NCBI lineage: Eukaryota > Viridiplantae > Streptophyta > Magnoliopsida > Solanales > Solanaceae > Solanum > Solanum virginianum. Next base: position 1,552 of record DF360163.1, on the reverse strand, counting down.
GTCCTTTCACCCATGGTGCCCAACCTTCCTTTTTATACAAATTACATGTATTCAAGTTGATTTACTTATGGGTATTCAACCATTGGACCCTTTAACCCATGGTTCCCAACATTCCTTCTTATATATATTACATATTTTCAAGTTGATTTACTTATGGATATTCGTACTATGAATTTGATTATAAACTATGTTGGGGTTTTCATGAAATATGGACTGTTTAAGCATGTTTTGAGCTATGAATCTATGTTCTATGATGAGATTTGATGGAGGGTTTTAATGTATCTTGCATGAGGGTGTTACCGAGTGTTGGTGGGTTGATTTACATTAAGTTTTGTCACATGATTTTACTCTTGAATTGCATGATTTTGCACTAGCATTACACACCTGGCAAGTGTTTCATAAAATGTCCTATTTAGGGTTCTTGAGTTATTGATGATCTATTGTATAGCCTATGATTTAAATGATTTTATAATGATGAAAGGAAAATATATATGTGTTGATTACCTGAAAAGTATCTATAGTATTGCAAGCGACCACACCTTGTTGAGGGGTTGATACCTCAATCACCATTAGGGGTGGCATTGGAACTGACACATACTGGTACCGGTTCGGTAGGCTACCGGTTGATGCCGGGGGTAAGGGGGCCGGTAGGGGGTCCGAAACAGAAGGGGGTAATTTTTCTGGTTAATATCGATCCCAGTATACCAGAATTAATCACGATATACTGGAATCGGTCCTGGTACTGGTTCAAAATTGAAAAAAAAATTATTTTGTTAAGTTTCTGATTGGACCATTGGGGGTGGGGCCCACCTCAACGGTTAATACATCCATTGAATGAAAAAGAGTCATTTCCAACTGCTCTTTACCCTTTTAAAAAAATTCAATTAATTTCTTATATATTTTCCTATATATACCCCCCATTCCCTCAATATTTTTTCATATAAATTACAATTACAAATTCTCTCAATCTTTCTCTCAATCCTCAATTATATTCTTCATTTCTAATTCTACTCTCGAAGTCTCTATTCTTATAATTATATAAATGCTAGTTCACATGTATTCTATGCTAATTAGTCTTAATTTTTTTAAATAATAAATAAAAAATGAAGAGATTGAGTAGATGCAAGAATTTACAAAAGACGACGAAGCAAAGAAAGTCACATAATATAAAATAAAGTTTAAAGATTAAACACAAGCAATGAACAACAAATAACAAAATTAAGAGCAAAACAAAGGTATACACAATTTAAAGAAACTTTGTTATATGAACTTCATTTAAAGGAAAATTAATTGAAGATACTAATACAAAAAAGAATACAATTTTGTTGTAGAAAGTGCTAAGAATACACAAATATTGAGTACTTCAAAAAAAGAAAAATAATTTGACAATGACCAAAGGGTAAAGCTAGTGATTTTATAGAAGGTAAAAAGGAGATGAAAAGTTATTTAACTAATGAAAGCTAAAAAGAAGTAGAAAATAATATTAATTAAAACAAACTGGTGGAAGCTTTAGAGAAGCAAAACTGAAAAGAAAATAAAACGAAAAAACTCA
>DF360164.1:19733-60525 GCA_000787875.1 Solanum virginianum | reverse complement strand
AGTTTAAGAGTTAGCAATTTATATCTTTATTATATATTATATGCCTTTCTTGAAAATAAAACAAAAAGAAAATATTCTTTTTAATTATGTGGCAAATTTCACTAAAATAAAACATATACTCCCTAAATAAATATTTAGATGATTTTTAAGTTTTGAGTTTAGTAAAGGTTTTTTAGTTTTTTCCTGTGCGAAAAACAATTACAGTGTACTTTGCTTTATTTTTATATTAAACAATAATTATTCATAGTATTGAAAATAGTGTTTCTATTTTAAAAATTCATTTGCTCTCCTTTTACATCTCTTTAAAAAGTTGAAATATAACGGTTTTTGCAGTTGACAAAGTTGGCTTACAGTTCCTTTTTCTTCTTATTTATATTTATATATTTATTTTTTCTTCTAAGGGTCTAATTGGTTAAAGAAAAGTGAGCTTCTATTCTTCCAAAATGTTGTTTATGCTTGTACTGCATTTGACATTGATTCTGTGGGTCAGCTAGCATGAGACCTTATCTTGTACTTTCCATTTTTAGATTTGTTGAAGTGATGGCAACTCTCAACAAATTCTCTCAAAAAAAAAAAAATCTCCCCAAATAAATTAAGTGTTTTAATTTTAAAATGAGGTATATGAAATATTAATTTAAAAAAAGTCATTCTTTTTTCTTTTCATGATAAATTTTAAATTTGTTTAATCATATGTCTTGATGGCAGCTGATAATCAATCATCGACAGTGATGGATAAGGCAATTCACGTTGATCCATAACCTAATCAAATCCCCTCTCCCCACCCCCCGCCAAAAAAAAACTCTTGGAGCATGTTATTCTTATAGTTTTACCTAATTTAATGAACAATTATACATTCTTGGTGCAACCCTCATCCCTTGATGAAGCCTCTCAAAGTAAAAATATCACTATAAAGCACATCAATTTCATTAATGGAGTCCTAGTTGTGAAGTGGATTAAATCTGAAGTATCGTGTTGTGAACACTATTGAAAAATTTATAATACATTGTCATTGATAAAGGAACATAAAATTGATTTCTTCATAAATAGGCGCATACTCATGTGCTTTGATATGGGAGAGGATTTTGTTAACATAATGTCAACAAATGCATAAGATATTAAGTTCAAGGATGACTTTCATACCAAATAAGACCATATATATTTATGAGTCAAATTTAGAATGGATGAGTAAACTACACAGGTTGTCGCTTGAATTTTCTTTCTCAATCTCACGTCTACTTACTTTGTTGAAAAGATACTTTTCACATTAGCTTTTTTTTGGCAAACTTCTTCACATGAACATGATTACTATTAACAAGGTTAGATCTAATTATGCTATGCTCAAAGTACAAGTTGACCTGTTTATGAAACTATCAACTTGTGTTAAGATGAAATTGCAGATAACATTATTAGAGCAATTTGTAGTGACAATGTTAAAATATAATATCATATTCTATTAAAAGTATTATAAGAAGTGTAGATTGCAAGCTCATGGTGAATCAGAAGTAAGTTTCTACGAAAAATAGTGATAAGTAAAGAGAAAACAAATATAGAAAATAAAAATTAGGGCAAGAATAAGGGTATACAACAAAAATGGCCTAGTTAACACAGAAATATGGTCCAATGAGAAAATAGTAGCTCAAACTAGTGGAAGGCAAAAGAAACATTATATCTATTTATGATGTCGAGATTCATAATATCTTAAATGCTTTGGAGGACATAAAAGGGAAAAAATATTACAAAAAGAACAGAAAAATTCAATGGATCAAGAGAAACCACATATAGTGACAAAAATAAAGAACTTTGGATGTTGGAAATCATTTCTAAATAAGTCAAAAAATTATCCCAAAAATGGGGAAACAAAGCAAAAGAAGAGAAGAGAGAAGGGAAAAGGGAAATCAAGATTTTAAAAAAGATCAAAACAGTGAGGAACACAAGTAGAAAGCATCATAGATATTTAACAAATAAGAGGGATAAAAGAAAAAGAGAAGCCTCAAAAAGCAATACTAACAAGGAGAGTCATATGAAATAATAAATAAGGGGGATAAAAGAAAAAGAGAAGCCTCAAAAAGCAATAGTAACAAGGAGAGTCATATGAAAAATCTGAATAAGAAGAAAGCTAATAAAGGGAATAGTGCATATGACAGTAAAGGTGAGAGAATCAATTTCACACTCAATAACTAATTGAGTATCATTGATGACAAAATAAGAAAATCTACAAGCAAACAATAAAAAAGTAATTTTGACAGATAATACCAGTCGACTAATAAAAGATTTTTTAGAGCATATAAGAATAATGATCAGAAAATATAATATCATTATTGTATAGTTGCAGAACTTGACTTGAATAATAAAACCATTAAGGCAAATCCAATGGATGTTGATGAGGAGGGAAATTATAAGGACCAAAATCTCGTGTGACTTTATTGATGCTTAAATTAAGGTTTCGGGAGTTTTTTATCGAGGTCACACTCCATGGTCACCTCCACGAGCTGTGAAGACTGTGCAGAGGTGGCCCTTGGCCTTGTGTGCGATGTTCTTGGACTTATAGTGGAGTTTATTAAAACCAAGTGGCCCTTCACGAAGCCCTTCACAGCTTGTGATGCTCACCACTGGTCATGAAAGAGGCTCGTGGTAGGTGCCCTTAGCTTGAAAGCCAGTGTGTGGCTAAGGCACCCACCATAACCCTTTGTATGAGCGTACAACCCACCATGGAGCATGATGGATTCCCATGATGGTGTTAGTTAAAATAAATTCTAAGTATGAAATCATCATCTCGGAACTTGGATCTTTGTACGGGAGCTTATACGGACGTGGAGCTTTGTACGAACCATGAAGCCGTCAATGGAAACGACCTTGTCTGAAATTTAGCTAAGTGTTTGAAGATCCTTACCATAGACATTTGTACGATCTGTGGTCATGTTCACGAGCCGTGATGCTTTTTCATGAGATACTTGGGTACTTTTTAGTGCTCATTTTATTAATGATTTTTTTGTAATTTTGGTAATTTCTAAGGGTCGATTGTGACTTTCTAACATATTCTAAACCCCTGAAAAGATCTATGCTCCTTCATTTTTACTCAAATTTATTCATTACAATTAATATTCAAAGTCTCTCTTCTAAGAACTCCTCTCAAAGTGTGTCATTAGAGATTCAACTTGGAGCTCAAGGAAAAGATTTTTTTCTCAAACCAATTTCTTCTTAATTCTTCTAAGTTATCTACGACACTTTGTAACACTATCCTCATATGTACCTATGTTTCAAGCCCCAGTCTTATATGTGGGAAGTGTATTTGGGTCATAAAAGATCTCTAGTACTTGGCCGAGTTCGAAACCTTCCTACAAATTGAGTTTCTAGTGTTAAATTATGCAAAGGTCAATTTTAAATGATAATAACTCTTAGTATACAAAGAATTATGTGAACCATGACCTACCATTTGAAAGGTGTTTGAGTTATCTTTCCAATACAACTAAGTTTACCTTATCTGAAGTTCGGAGTCAAAAGTTATGACAGTTTTACTAGAGACTACCAGATGTAGAGTTGTTATATGAAACCTAATATAGGCCATGGAAAAAATGTATGGCCCATTAACTAAATCATGGAAAAAAGTACAGTTCATTTGCTAACTCATGAAAAAATTTCCTGAAAATCCAATTTTCAGTTCCAAACTTTATGAACCCATCAACGGGCCATAGATTGGGCTCGTGGAAGTGATCCAAAGACTCTAATATTTTGACCAAAAGTTTATGGAAGGGTCCTATAGGCCATGGAAGTTTTCACGGGCCGTAGATGGGCTCGTAGATGACTTTTTATAGCTTTTTAAGAAAGGTTATTTTCATCTTTTTCTACCCTTTCTAAGCCTAAAATGGATATTTTTACACCTAAATAAAGCCTTAAACATGTTAGTTCAATTATTTTACGCTAAAACACCCTCTAACTTAGAGCAAGGGTTCAAAGGAGAAACATTCTAGGATTTGAAGCAAAAACTTGAGAATTCTTCCAAGCTGGCTCAAAAATCAAAACTTTCAGGTATGTAAGGCTAACCAAAATATGGATTATTTCTTTTGTGTGTCCCATAACCCGAATTGATAGAGTTGTGAGTAAACTTGAGTCTCCACATGAATGGTTCTCAAAAGTTTTTCTTAAATTCCAATGTATCTCTATATAATTTTGCATGAATTACAGTTTTAATGAATTAAATGCTTGAATTAGATGATTTTGCCTTACTACAGAACCCTAACATGAATTTTTATTGTTTTTACATATTTTACTTAAATAAGCATGCGTAAGTATAATTTGAGCCTAAAGAGTCCCTTAATACTTTAACTCTTCTTTTGTTTTCCTGAATTGTATGAGTTAAAATGATGCATGATAGAGTCTTTATGAGTCAAGATCTAAACTTTAAAAGAATGTAACCAAAGAGTTGATAGTAGATATGATAAATTGAGTTGAGAAATGCCCAGTGAGACTAGATGAGTGAGTTAACCATAGGGTTGATGTGTTATGAGCATGTTGAGTCTTGGAAGGAGTATTAAGTACTGAATTGAGTAAGAGTAAGTCCCACTCAAACTCAATAACTATGTAGCCAGTGTAGGAGAGAATTGAACCATAAAATTGGATGTTTCTTATTGTCTCAAAAAGAGGACTTGATGTTACTAATTTTGGATCCACTGATGGGATGTCCTATACCTTAGCACGATATTGAATGAATGTGGTAACGACATCACTTTGTTGTATCATCATCGGCTTATAGGTGATGGTTGTTAGTTAGAGAAACTCCCAAATAGGCCTTAATAGTACTTTGAGCAGATGGGACATAGATAATAGATGAGTGGTCCTTGTCTAAACTGAATTCTTACTTTATGACTCTTGACGTGATAATTGAGTTTTACTTGAGTTGAGCTATTTGAGTTGATGTTATTCTTTCTTTACATCTTTCGTTCTGCCATTTTACATACTCATACATTCCATGTATTAATGTCCATTTAAGCATGCATTGTTTTATGATGCAGAGACAAGTACTAGCAACTATCAATAGATGCCCCGTTGAGGACCTATTTGCTTTGAGCTGATTAGTGAGCCCTCTCCTACTTTCGAAGGACATTATATTTCTACTTTAACTTTAAGTTTAACTTATTTTATTTTATTTAGAGATAGCTAAGGGTCTGTCATTGACACCATTTAGTCAGATGATTTAGAGGCTTCATAGACTAGACTGTCGAGTTGTGATTAGATGTTATTTTTGGCTAGTTTCTTTCGTACTAGTCTTACTCAGTTGATGGATAGATTGCTTAGTCTTTGGCCTTATTTATCATTTGTTATTTCTTTTCTTTATGTATTCTTATACATTGATGTTTTTCACTATTATAATATGATTGAACGAATGTGATGAGGCCAAGTGGTTCGCTTGGGGGCTACCAATAGTCTCTGAGTGTCGGCCACGCCAAGGGTACCCTCTTAGGGCATGACACTATCTAAAGTATGTGGAATTGATTCATGGTCCCTTTCAACCATGAAGATCTCAAACACTTTTTACTCCTTGATTTATGAATTTCAAGCTTACTTTGAATATGAGTCTTTTAAATTAATGTTGATTTGATCCAATTAAGATATAGTTGTATTTAATTTGATGGGTTTTTAAGTGATTTGAGCTCTAATATGTTGAATTACATTGATATTATGAAGGTTTAAATATGAATGTTCCTTTAATGCTGATTTAGGCATGGGTAATCTCTAGTATGGTTTTAAATGTGAATTTCTTCATGGATTTATTTTGAATCTTATCTTATATTGTTATTTTAAGTATGAATCTCTATTACTCATACTATTCTCTCATCATTCATGGCATACACATGCATGAACATTGATTTTTATGAAGTTTATATTTATGATTATTATTTTAAGACAAGTATGGTTATGATATGACGTGATCACATTATGTCTATGATATGACTCTTTGAGAAATTATGAGTGTTTACATCAACATGTACAAGAATGAATGAGCTATTCCTATGAATGAAAGTATGACATGAAGTATGATTTGGCTCTTTAGCCCAAGTATATATGACATGAAGTATGATTTGACTCATTAGCCCAAGTATGCATGATTATGAAGAAAGTTTGGCTTTTAAGCCTAAGAATGCATTGAAATGATTTGAAATGAATTATGCCTCTTTTGAAAGTGTATATATATATATATATATATATATATATATATATATATATATATATATATATGTATTCTCATGGGATGATGACTTAGCACCAAGTGGACTTGTATGTGTGTGTAGGGGGGACTATCTCCAAGGGTTAAATCACCTAGTCCTATAACTATGTGCCAACATAGGTTCATGTTGATACCTCTTTAAGGGATTATTATGTTATGATGAATGAAAAATCCTTATCAAAATGGTAGTATCCCTAAGGTAAGGTTACTTCTCCGAAATAGGAGCCACGTAAGGAGAAGTATGGTCTAACTTTGGCAAGTAGATCATCTCTTCCTCTACTGTAGGAAAGACATCGAAATCTTATGTAATAGCTCATATGGTCTAGATGTCGGTTGAGGTCTCATTCCTGTATGTTGAAGTATTATAGCATTTCATGCATCATAGATTTCATGGCATATTGATATATTACTCTTCTTTGTGTATATACTTCTTTTTATATATGTATCATTGTCATCTAAAATTGAATGCAGGTTTGATGAGTTCAAATGCATTCCATGGCCATATACTCAGTACATTCAAATGTACTAACACATACTTTTTACCTACATGATCTAATCATATTGGGACCAGAGACTATCTTCGTCCACTTCCTGACGGTTAGCTTGGATTATGAGAGTTGCTTGTGGTGAAACCTATCATTCAAGGACAAAAAAAACCTTATATCTACCTATTATGTTATAGTCATTTATGTCTTTATTTTAAGGGTGAGCCTGGGACATGTCTTGACTCTCATCCTATTCTATGACTTAGAGGCATTGTTAGACATCATGTAAACTCTATGTATGAGTTTGCTATGTGTCATGTTAATTTCTATGGAGACTACAATTATGTCTATCTATTGATGCTGATGAAATGATGATATATGAAAATGTGGAAAGTCCCAAGTCCCTTCTATCACTATAGCATGAGTCATACTTACCCGCCCCTTAGTTTTTATGTACTATGTGTTATGTGAATCCAAGCAAATTCCTATCCCTATGACATCCCCATAGCTTGAGTTATACTTTTTTGTCCCTTAGAACTATGTGTTTATTGCCTCATTATGCACTTTTGAATTGATAATGTGTATGTGGATGCTATGAGGCTTGTGAAACGACCCCAAAAAGTGCCCGAAAATGTGCCTCAGAAGTACCTGGAATAGTAATTTCTAAATATCTAAAATTACATTTGTTATTTTGAAAATATGACTTCATATTCTTGTTTAGGGTGTCAAATTGAGTGTGAAATAGGTCTAACCCAAATTTTAGAGCAATCGTATCAAAATCCAAAAATCGCAAAAACGTGATTTAGGATGGTCAACTTTAAAAGGGCATATCTGTTAGCACACAAAGAGCACTATAACTATGAGTAAGAGGCTATGAGACGTTTTAGAAAATGTTTCTCTTCTTCATGGTCCATGTCATACTTTATAAGTAAGATAAGGCTTTCCCCACAAAGAATTGGGTGGCCCACGACCTACCAAATTAAATCGCTTTGAATAAGCTTTCGAATGCACTTGGTTTCACTTTCTTTTGAGTTCAAAGGAAGAATGTATGCCTATTTTTGTAGAACTCATATATGTAGAAATGCAAATTCCAGTGAGTAATCCGCGTCGTGGAGTGTTATTTTGGTCCTATTTTTGTTTACTTCAGTCTTGGGCCTAAGGGTTCTCATACTTGAAAATAACTATACTTAACCTCATTTCACCCTCATGTCATCCTAAACATTCCCCAATAGCCTCTCAAACACTTAGACTCATACTTTCCTAAATTCAAGTCGCAAAACTCAAGATTAATCTTAAGGATTTCATTGAAGGTTCAAGTCTCTATCTCCAATCTTCACCAAGTTCATCTCCAGAGCTAAGGTATTCGGGTTTCTTTGATGGGTTCCTTTCACCCATGATACCCAAGCCTCCTTTTACTCAAATTGTACGATTTTGAATGAGCTATTCCTATGAATGAAAGTATGACATGAAGTATGATTTGGCTCTTTAGCCCAAGTATATATGACATGAAGTATGATTTGACTCATTAGCCCAAGTATGCATGATTATGAAGAATGTTTAAAATTGATTTACAAATGGGTCTTGCATATTATGAAATTCACTACACACTATGTTAAAGCTATGTAAAGTTATGACTATTTTGCTATATTTTGAGCTATAAATCTTGGATCTATTGTAAGATTTGATGAGTGGTTTTGGTGTATATTGCTTGAGAGTGTTGCAGGTGTTAATTGATGGTTTTACAATGAATTTTCTTGCATGATTTCATCTCTATATTTCATGATTTTACACTAGCATTACACACTCTCTAAGTGTTTAATAAAATATTCAGATGTGGTTTCTTGAGGAATTGAAGGTCCAAAGCATGTCTTATGAGTTGAATGACTTTATGATGATTAAGTGAATGTTTATATGAGTTATTTTTATGAGAAGTATCTATGATATTCTAAGATGACTGCCTTAGTGGAGGGTGTGATGTTCATTAGCCACTGTTGGGGGGTTGATACCTTGACCACCTAATTGGAGGGTGTGATGTTCATTAACTGGCAAGAGGTTGATAACTTAACCACCTAAATAGAGGGTGGGATATCCATTAACTGGCAAGGGATTGATACCTTAGCCACCTAAATAGATGGTGGAATGTCCATTAACCGATAAGGGGTTGATACATTAGCCACCTAAATGGAGGGTGGGATGTCCATTAACCGGCAAAGGATTAGTACCACCTAAATGGAGGGTGGGATGTCCATTAACTGGCCAGGGGTTGATGCCTTGGCCACCTAAATGTAAGGTAGGATGTCCATCAACCATAGTTGAGGGGTTGATACCTTGGACACCTTGATGAAGGGTGTGATGTTCATCTACCGATTAAGGGGTATATACCTTGATCACCCTCCAAGGGGGTGCCAAACCTTGGATTCTAAGTACTAGTTGCTTAGTCTATGATAATGGTCTCCTTATACCTATGTAATATGATTTATATAAGCATGATTTTACTTCAAGCATCATTCATACATGTCATGTCGTTACTATGCTATCTATTGTTTATGTTTATATATTTGGATTATGTTGCCTATCACTTGTTGCATTGCATCCTACAAACTTTGTACATTCAAACGTACTAATGCATACTCTATGCCTGTATGATATATTTATGTAGGGTTGCATTGCATCCTACATATTTAGTACATTCAAATGTACTAACACATACTATATGCCTACATGATATATCCATGTAGGAACCGAATCTCCTTTTAGTCATCATCCTTCTTCACATGGCTAATGAATTTCATTCAAGCTAGTTGCTGAGTCCTCATGTCCGAGGGCAATATCTATGTTCTTATGCTATGTATTAAAGACTATCTTTCCTTTTTGGTATACTTTCGCTATGAGGGTAAGCCCGGTTGCTTATCTTGGCCCCAACTAAGTTCTATGTTAGAGGTGTTGTTAGCCAAATATGCATTATGCTTGAGCTTTGACTCACTTATGCTATTTAATCCATTTAAATATGAGTCTCTCTCTTATAATCCCAATTTTTCCTTGTTTATGTTTCTTATGATGAACTATCTTACTTTCGCAACCAAGAATGTGTGATGATATGTAATGAGATTTGTTTGGGTTTTTTGAGCTCTCCATTTGTCGATCACGTCTAGACCCTAGTCTTGGGTCATCACAAAGATGGTATCAGAGCATTAGTTTGTTAGATTCTCGAAGTCCAAAACACTGCATCAATTAGAGTCTTATTTATGGTTGTGTTATGCACTATAACTATGAGTAAGAGGCTATGAGACGTTTTAGAAAATGTTTCTCTTCTTCATGGTCCATGTCATACTTTATAAGTAAGATAAGGCTTTCCCCTCTAACGAATGTTCTTTGCTGTTCTAGTTGATTATGCCGAGGAAGGCAAAGGAAGGTAAGTTGAAGGTTTTGATGTTGATGGATCCAAGTTTGACTATTTCTTTCATTATTTCTTTTGGTTGCTAGTAGGTTTCTTCTGTGTCCAGAGTTGTATTGTGAACCTTTGGTGTTTACCTCTTGGTTGGGTATATTGTTTCTAGAAAGTTCATAGGTGTTGATCCGGGTTTGTATTGCATTAGGTCTTGCCTTGTGGCTTGTTGGAGTTGGCATGATGGATTTTGATGTAATACTAGGGATGGAATGATTGTTTGCATGTTGTGTCTTCATGGATGGTAGGACCCATAGAATTAGGTCCTGATTCCCTAATGAACCCTTCCTTGAGTAGAAGAGTCTTGATGTGGTGGTCAAGTGATAGCAAGGGGGTAGGTCCATTTCATGTTTTAAGGTACAATTGACATATAAGGGGTTGCATTTATCATCTTATGAGAATTGAAGGTGTTGAACCTAATTGTTTTGTTTATAAATTATTGTTAGTGGTAGATGAGGCCTTGAATGTCCCTTTCCAATATTTTGAAATTGGGGTAATGTCTTTTGGTTTGACTAGTACACCTGTTATGCCTACAAGTCTCATGATTAAAGTCTTTAGTCCCTACTCTAATAGGCTTATAGTGGTTTTGGTGATGATATGATGGTTTATTTCCCTAATGGGGTAGTGCATGTGAGTCAATTGAGGGTAGTACTACAAATTTTAAGGAAGAAGGTTGGATTCTAGATAGGAGAAATGAGAATTTTGGTTATAAGAGGTTGCCTTCCTTGGTCGTGCAGTGCCAGGTGATAGCATTAAGGTGGACCCTAGTAAGATGAAGGTGATTAGCTATTAGACTAGACCTTGACTCCCTTAGGTGTTAGGAGCCTCTTAGGCTTAATGGGCTATCACCAGAGGTTGTGAATAGGTTATCTTCTATTGCCTCTCTTGTGACTTAGTTGACATTAAGTAAAGCTAATATTGTGACTGACGTTTTGAGTAGGGTGATTTGATAGGTCCATGAGTTACTACCCTTGTGTGATTCCTTTGTGCTAATAGGATTCATGTGTGTGTCCTAGATGGTTGCATGAGTCTATTGTGGCTAGTATAGATCTATAAGGGTTGCCCTATGTTATCGTTGCATATGAGGTTTGGGTTTTGTTCTCAAGTGTGGAGGAGGGTAGGTGATATCCCTAAATGTTCTTTTGAACTAGGAATGATCATTTTGAATATTGGTGGAGTTGTTTGGTTGGCTTATGCACCGGTAATATTTGTGAGTTTTTTGAATAGGGTCTTAAAACCCTACCTTGGTATGTTTGCGGTGGCCTTTAGTAATGAAGTATTGATTTATTTAGAGCTTGTGAATTATTTGGGGGTAGTATTGCAAGTGTTGGAGGATGAGAGGTTGTTTGCTAGATATGATAGGTGTTAGAACCCATACTTTTGTACATTAGATCAATTACGGAGAATAGGGACCTAAGTGCCAATTTTAGAAAAATATGACTAAAGAGAAGTTTTTGGAAACTTGGGATTTAAAATGGAGCAGTTGTAAAGAAGTGTATGTAAATTCATATGGTGTGCACATGTATATATATGTAGGATCCTTAGTTAAATTCCTTGGACAAGTGTTTTTTTCATAAAAGAGAATGAAATTCTAGAATATTGTGTTCTTATCAAATTAGTCAAGGGAGTGTTTAATTAATTGCGCGCACTCAAGAGGTGTTTGAATTTTATTAGAGCATGTGTGTGGGTGGGACCTTGAGTAAGCTAATATATCTATATGTACATCACATACTAGGCCATTTCTTCTCTTCCATACTTAGAAAAAAAATAAGCAAAAATTTCAAGAAGAGCTGAAACTGTTCTCGGGTGAACAGTGTTGTGCCTAATAATTCATTTTTTTAATCTTTCAACTAATTGACACTTCAAGCCTAGTATATTAAGTCTCCCAAGTAGCGTGAAAGCATTGGTTTATCAAGAAAACATTTGAAAATTCAGTATTGAAGATTTGGAGTTCTTAAAGGATTGTTAAGGTAAGTGGATTTTCTTCTTCTTTTGAGTTAATTTAAAGCTTGTATATGGGTTGGAGGGGGTCAAATTGAAAGAATAACCAAGAAAGTTTACTTGATTAAGTGAATTCTAAGCTCGGGAATTATTGGGTTCGAAATGAAGTGTGTAAGTGTGTGTGAAATTTTATTGTCTTAAAATCATGTGTGTGGGCCCAGTTAACTTGAATATGATTCTTATAGGGTGGAGGGAGTATTAGAAATTGTGTATATACATCCTTGAAAGGTTGGTCGAATTTGGATGCTTAATTGTATTGAAATGTAGCGTTTTAATGTTGGGAGTTTACGTTGGCATTTGAGCGTTGTGTTATAATTCTTAGAGTATATAGAAGTGCTTGAGTATGATAATTATGAGTTTAAATTGTATGCTGCCCAGATTTTCAGTTTTGGGTAAGAAGATGAAATGTTGCGCTTTGACATTTTAAGGTTTCGTTTGGCGCTTGAATGATATAATTGGACCTTTGGAGTGTGTAGAAGTGTTTGAATGTGTTGAGTATGTATAAAATGGTAGGTTGCCCTATTTTTTCAGTTTTGGGGAAAAGGTGGAATGCGTTAGCGAGTTGGTGAAATTGCAAACTTAGAAAGATTTGTGTTTGTTGTGTGATTGTTGTTGTTGATGTTGTTGATGAAATGGGGCCAAGATGGAGCCCCGGGATGGCTTAATTTAAGGGGAAATGCTGGCGAAATTTTTATAGAATTTTAGAATAAACTTAGAATTTAAAGTCGGAAAAGGAGTTTAATCTAATTGTGAATGTTATGTTGATTATTGTAGATACTAAATGTCCAGAAGAGTGAGCCGGGTTGACTTAACATTGGGGATAGTTTGAAGAGGAAGGAAAGGTATGTAAAGTATTTTTGTTCTTTGGCATGAATCTTAGTTAGCGCTATAAGTTTAAAAATTTTCTTTCTTCGGCACGTCGGACCTAACTAGGCCCTACGTTCTTTCTTGGTATTTTGAGAGTAGAAACTAGGCCTATTTTGTTTCCCTTGATCTTAAGATGTGATAAGTTGGTAAACTTGAAAGCTTGATAAGTTTGTAAAGTTGGAAAGTTTGATAAATTTGCAACTTGTGAAAGGTTGCCAAGTTTGGAATAATATGTATTATTTTTTTGGACATGAGCAATTTATTTTTATCTTGGATTGTTTGAAAGAAAGTACAATGCTAAGTATGAATATAAATGTTTTACTATTTGGTTGGAATTTTGGTAAATAATATGTTGACTTCTAATGTGAATAGTTTGGCATAACTAAAGCTTTGTTTTCAAATATGAACATTTTGGTACAAGAAATGCTTTGTTTTCAATTGTGAGCATATTACTGAACCCTTGGACTTATGAAATGGATTTTCTTGCATATGATATCTCACGACTCTATTCGTGCCTATTATAACTCCGTTCACCGGTTCTCTGGCCGGTTGTTATCATGCGTAATATAATATATATATGTATATCCTGGAGTTGGTTGGATACGGCGGAGTCGGTTCGGCCCAAGGGTCGGCTTCGCTTAGTTGGTGACATGGTGAGATTGGGCCTTTGGTCTGGTGGCTTTATGCCACATTTGTTATAGGATCTGTGAGTACAGGGACGCCGGCTCACACATCCTACCTTTGTGATTTATGTTGGAGATTTCGGGATTTGAACTTTCTGGTGTGATGCTGTGGTATGTCGCTAGTTTGGAGGTCGCCATTATTCCGGTCCGTTAGGCATTAGTTTGATATTTTGAAAAGACAAAAGAAATATTCCTTTGATATTTGCATATGAGTTTGATCTCTTTATACCTCTAGTCTAATGATTATTATTTTCTTTTACAGTTTGTATTTTCTGCTTTACATATTCGGTACGTATTACGTACTGACCCCCTTTCTTCAGGGGCTGCGTTTCATGCCCGCAGGTACAGACGGACAGAGTAGTGGGCCACTAGCTTTGGATCCCTATTTGCAGTTTGAGGTGCTCTTTTGCTTCGGAGCCACTTTTGGTATACATGTTATTTCATTATTTTGTATTATATATATTTGAGGGTACGACGGGGGCCCTGTCCCATCTTATGATTCAGTTTGTTTGTAGTAGAGGTCTGTGGACTCCTGTGAGAGTGGTTCATGTCAATCAGTCTGTATATTCTGTATGTATGTTGTGTCTGTGGGACATGTCAGTCAGTCTGTATATTATGCATGCATAATGAGTTTGTTGGGTGGTTTAATCGCAGCGATGACCTTGTTGGCCTGCGTAGATATATATGTATGTTTGTATGTTTGTATGAAATATTGGGATCTTCTGTATGCAAGTGGTTAGTCAGTAAAATAAAGGAAACTCTACCAAAATTTCTGTAAATAAAATAGTGATTATAATTTGAGACTGGCTTACCAATGTCGTCCGGGTGCTCCAATCGGGTACTAGTCATGGCCAATAGGTTGGGTCATGACAGAAGTGGTATCAGAGCAGTTCGTCCTCAGAGTGTCCACAGACCGTGTCCAGTAGAGTCTTGTTTATCGATGTGTCGTGCACTATATCTATAAATAGGAGGCTATATGACATTTTGGATGTTACTCTTCTTTTTGATCCTAGATTGTCTAGTATATTCTTGTTTATCGGTGTGTCGTGCACCACATCTATAAACGGGAGGTTACAGGACATTTAGGATGTTACTTTTCTTTTTGATCCTAGATCGTGCGGTAGAACTGTGTTATTAGGGTGACCCCTTTTCTGACTAAATATGTTGAGTTGTTTTCAGTGATTCCTCCGAGAAAGATCCCGATTGCCTGGAGGAGTAAGTCTCTGCAGTGAGTGAGAATAATAATCTTGGTATGGCCTTTTATGCTGGAGGAGGACCTTCAAAATTTGAGAAAAACTACAATGTGGTGTGTGAGTTTTGCAAGGTGAACGGACACATAAAAGAGGTCCAGATCTATGTTATGGTGAAGGGAATGCTTATTTTATTTTGTGAGTCTGGTGGTTAATTTGTGAATGATGCCGATGGTATTCTGTCATACAGTGGAGGAGAGGCAAATGTTGTCGATATTAACCAACTAAGATACTACATTTGATGATCACAAGATAAAAATTTGTAGAGATGTGTAATTTGGAGCTTATGATAGTGTCAATTAAGTATTTTCTTCTGAGAAAGAGGAAAACTTCTATTAATTTAAGGAGAGAGAAGGAATTCAAAGGAATGGTTGAGTTTCATGCTAATTCTATTACAGCTGAGATATTTATCAACAGGAAGGAAGGTTTTGATCATGATGTATTGAACGTGGACATTGGAAGGACAATTGGCTTAAAACTAGCTTTAGTAAGGTAAATGAATGCTTGGTTGTCATAGCGTAAGGGATAAGAGAAATGGATGCGACAATCTGTTCATCTAGGTTCTAAATACCTAAGGCAATTATATCACCAATAGTTCATCGAATTATATTCAGCCTCTGCTAAAGAACAAAAACAACGTTAAGATACTTTGCAATCTGGTACCTAATAAAATTACAGATGAAAATTGATCTCTGTTCAGAAAGTTTGAGTTGAAACGAAGTGAAGGGGCATAGAAAGACCATGTGCAGGATCTTGCTTGATGTTTCCGAGGACATTAGAATGTAATGAGGAGCCCTTGAAGAGTGCATGAATTGATTGAGTTTTAAACAACAAAGGATATACCATGTCTGATGTGAGGAGGTTCAACTTTTGAATTAGTTTCTTATATTGGTCAGGACCATTTTTGACGTCTAGAGAACTAGTAGGTGAGGAATTCTCAGAGCAGTGAAATTAAATTAATAGAACTAAAGCAAACTTTGGTTGAGTAGTCAGAAACCCTTTAGGTTCATGCAACACCCAAATCCAGCAAGTAATCAAAAAGATTTGAATCTTTAATAGGAGATCCTTCCCTTCCAAGACCTCACTTCAAGTTCTGGCAGGATATTTGGCTAGTGAAACAAAATTAAGATGACAATATCTGTCTCTTTAATATTCCAGCATTTGAGAAAGCTACAAGCAACCAAAGAACCCTGCTGCTATCATTTTTTATTAGTTTTGAAAGTGTATTTGGAGTTAAAAGGCACTTTGAAGGTGGAGTGTTACACATGAATGGTAGCATAGGTAGCATGCTTAACTCATGAAAATCTCTAGAAGAGGAGTCAATGTTATTGAAGGCATAATGAGGATAGCAATTCCCTCTTCTCACGTGACTTATCACCAACCAAGTCTGGGATCTCATAACAAACATTGTGAGAGTTAACTAGATTATGTCGAGGACAACCAAGGAGTTTTTGCAATGCTTACAATATATATTAGGAATCATAACTTAAGCATTTTTAAAACAGTAAATTCTTACCATTCGATACAGTGTTGCTACAGTTATGCGTACAACTTTAATTATGATTTGCTCTCCAACATGCTCATCTGTCAATTGACTCATATAGTTTCTCCTCTTCCAGACAAATAAAGATATGTCTATTGGCTCTATAGACAATAAGTTGAGTTGACTGCGAGCATGTTAGAGTGTTTTCCAATATATGAAAAGTTCTGATCCATTAAATCTGGCATAATAATTGGTGAGCCTGATAGAATAAGGCTATGGAGAGTGACGAGAAATCTGTAGCCCAAGCTTGAGTCTAATATGCACATTAAGTTGGGTGATAGAAGGAGAACCAGGTTCTGGTGAGATACCTGAATTAAACAGACTCCTCTGAAGGACTCTTTCCCTGATCTATTCATATTATGGACCAATCCTGAGGCAAAGATCAATGAATGTTGGTAGTATAAGAATGGAACCTCTCTTCTAGAAGTCTATCGAATGAATGGGAGGTAGCAAGAGTAGCCAAATTGCTAGAAGATGTGGGGGTTTTCACAGGCACCATCAGTGTTCCTGATGGAGATAATGGTTTCTTTCTAGTTGCTTTTGCAGTTGTAGATATTGCAAAAAAATCATGATAGTTGGAGTTGATTTTTTTAGCAACAAAAATTTGCATTATTATCTTCGCATTCTATAACTTTTATTTCTGATTGAGAGAAGAATTTAAAGAACTCTGTGCTTAAGATGTTCGAGAATGCTACTCATGGCTATTCCATTTTTCATCTTTTGGAAAGCTTCAAGAGAAACATGAAGGGTTTATTCCTGGTGATGTCAGAACTGTTTTGCCTAAAACTTTCCTTGCTGCAGCTCATGCAATCCAATTTAGTGGTTTTAAAAGTTCTACTGAGCAAATTAAATAGATTTGCTCACACATATGATTGGTTGAACCAGCTTGAGCCCGAGTATTGGACGAGTTTTTCTTTAAAAAGGTCAGCACTATAATTATGTCATAGAGAATATTGCAGAACCATACTCCAAAGTTGATTGACGATTCTCGAGGATTGACAATAATGCAAAAGATAGAAGCCTTAATATGTATGCTCGATGATCTAATAAATCATCGCAAATTGAAGTCACGTAATTGGTCCACCAAACTTACTCCATTTCAAAAAAACAAAGATACAAAAGGAAGCTCCTAGTCTAAGCCTATTCATGCCTGCAAAACAAAGCACACAACTTACAGCTTACTGTTATTCATATTGGGGAACATGTTTGGAAACTAGAAGATCAGATACAAATTATTTAGTTAAGTTTGGAAGAGCACTTGTTTCTTGGAAATCAGAGAAAAATTACAGGTTATCTAGGAGTTCTGCAGAAACAGAATTTAGAAGCATGACCACCTGTGCAACATAAATGACCTGGTTATAGGACTATACAAAGAGTTGGATATCAATGTGGATCTTCCTATAAGTATGATATATGATAGCAAGGATGTTATTCGAATTACAACCAATCCAATCCTTCATGAAAAAAAACAAAGCACATAGACATTGATTGTCATTTGTTAGGGACAAAATCTACCAAGGAGTTCCGAAGACAAAACATATAAGCACAAAAGATCAGCTAGCTGACCTGCTCGCTAAAGGTTTGGAAAACACTCAACTAAGAGGAAGGTGCATTAACAATCCAGGCAGCAATGGTGGAGGTGGGATTCTCAGAGATTCCCGTAGCAATATTGGACCGTCAAGTTAAGAAATTTCGAAATAAAGATATAGCCTCAGTTAAGGTGCTTTGGCACAATAATAATAGAGAGGAGATGGCTTGGTAAGTAGAGGAGAAAATGAAGAAAAGTACCCTTACTTATTTCCCATAACTTCAGGTAATTCATTTATTTCTCTTGTCAAGCATAATATATGGTTGGAAGCTGCTCATTGTTAGATGTGGTATTATAGATGTTGGCAATTATAAGGTAAATATAACATTCGAGGATGAATGTTCTTAAGGGGATAAGGATGTTAGAACCCATACTTTTGTACACTGGATCAATTACGGAGAATGGGGACCTAAGTGCCAATTTTATAAAAATGTGACTAAAAAGAAGTTTTTGAATACTTGGGATTTAAAATGGAGCAGTTGTAAAGAAGTGTAGGTAAATTCATATGTGTGCACATGTATATATATATGTAGGATCCTTAATTAAATTCCTTGGACAAGTGTTTTTTTTTTTCATAAAAGAGAAAGAAATTCTAGAATATTGTATTCTTATCAAATTAGTCAAGGGAGTGTTTAATTAATTGGGCCAACTCAAGAGGTGTTTGAATTTGATTAGAGCATGTGGGTAGGTGGGACCTTGAGTATGCTAATATATCTATATGTATATCACATACTAGGCCATTTCTTCTCTTCCCTCCACTTCCTGACAAATAAAGATATGTCTGTTGGCTCTATAGACAATAAGTTGAGTTGACTGCGAGCATGTTAGAGTGTCCATACTTAGAAAAAAATAAGCAGAAATTTCAAGAAGAGCTGAAACTATTCGCGTGTGAATAGTGTTGTGCCCAACAATTCATTTTTTTATCTTTTAAATAATTGACACTTCAAGCCTAGTATATTGAGTCTCCCAAGTAGCGTGGAAGCATTGGTTTGTCAAGAAAACATTTGAAAATTCGGTATTGAAGATTTGGAGTTCTTAAAGGATTGTTAAGGTAAGTGGATTTTCTTCTTCTTTTGAGTTAAATTAAAGCTTGTATATGGTTTGGAAGGTGCAAATTGAAAGAATTAAGAAAGTTTACTTGATTAAGTGAATTCTAAGCTCAGGAATTGTTGGGTTCGAAATAAGGTATGTAAGTGTGTATGAAATTTTGTTATCTTAAAATCATATGTGTGGGCCCTGAATTCTAAGCTCGGGAATTATTGGGTTCGAAATGAAGTGTGTAAGTGTGTGTGAAATTTTATTATCTTAAAATCATATGTGTGGGCCTAGTTAACTTGAATATGATTCTTGTAGGGTGGAGGGAGTATTAGAAATTGTGTATATACATCCTTGAAAGATTGGTCGAATTTGGACCCTTAATTGTATTGAAATGTAGCGTTTTAACGTTGGGAGTTTACGTTGGGCGTTTGAGTGTTGTGTTATGATTCTTAGAGTATATAGAAGTGCTTGAGTATGATAATTATGAGTTTGAATTGTATGCTGCCCAGATTTTTAGTTTTGGGTAAGAAGATTAAATGTTGCGCTTTGACATTTTAAAGTTTCGTTTGACGCTTGAATGATATAATTGGACCCCTGAAGTATGTAGAAGTGTTTGAATGTGTTGAGTATGTATAAAATGGTAGGCTGCCCTTTTTTTAAGTTTTGGGGAAAAGGTGGAATGCGTTAGCGAGTTGGTGAAATTGCAAGCTTAGAAAGATTTGTGTTTGTTGTGTGGTTGTTGTTGTTGATGTTGTTGATGAAATGGGGCCAAGATGGAGCCCCAGGATGGCTTAATTTAAGGGGAAATGCCGACAAATTTTTTTTATAGAATTTTGGAATAAACTTAGAATTTAAAGCCGGAAAAGGAGTTTAATCTAATTGTGAATGTTATGTTGATTATTGTAGAAACTAGACATCCGAAAGAGTGAGCCGGGTTGACTTAACATTGGGGATAATTTGAAGAGGAAGGAAAGGTTATTTTTGTTCCTTGGCATGAATCTTAGTTAGCGCTATAAGTTTAAAAATTTCCTTTCTTCGGCAAGTCGGACCTAACTAGGCCCTACGTTCTTTTTTGGTGGTTTGAGAGTAGAAACTAGGCCTATTTCGTTTCCCTTGATCTTAAAATATGATAAATTGGTAAACTTGAAAGCTTGATAAATTTGTAAAGTTGGAAAGTTTGATAAATTTGCAACTTGTGAAAGGTTGCCAAGTTTGAAATAATATGTATTATTTTTGGACATAAGCAATTTATTATTATCTTGGATCATTTGAAAGAAAGTAAAATGCTAAGTATGAATATAAATGTTTTTCTATTTGGTTAGAATTTTGGTAAATTATATGTTGAATTCTAATGTGAATAGTTTGGCATAACTAAAGCTTTGTTTTCAAATATGAACATTTTGGTACAAGAAATGTTTTGTTTTCAATTCTGAGCATATTACTGAACTGATGGACTTATGAAATGGATTTTCTTGCATATGATGTCTCACGACTCTATTCGTACCTATTATAACTCTGTTCACCCATTCCCGAGCTGGTTGTTATCATGCGTAATATAATATATATGTACATCCTGGAGTTGGCTGTGTACGACAGAGTCGACTTGGCCCAAGGATCGATTTCGCTTAGTTGGTGACATGGTTAGATTGGGCTTTTGGTCTGGTGGCTCTATGCCACATTTGTTATAGGATCTGTGAGTACAGGGACGCCGGCTCACACATCCTACCTTTGTGATTTATGTTGGAGATTTCGGGATTTGAACTTTCTAGTGTGATGCTGTGGTATGACGCTAGTTTGGAGGACGCCATCATTCCGGTCCGTTAGGCATCAGTTTGACATTTTGAAAAGACAAAAGAAATATTTCTTTGACATTTGTATACTAGTTGATCTCTTTATACCTCTGTTAGACTGTTATTCTCTTTTACAGTTTGTACTCTCTGCTTTATATATTTGGTACGTATTACGTACGGACCCCCTTTCTTTGAGGGCTGCATTTCATGCCCGCAGGTATAAACGCACAGAGTAGCGGGCCACTAGCTTAGGATACCTATTTGCAGTCTGAAGAGCTCCTTTGCTTTGGAGCCACTTTTGGTATATATGCTATTTTATTATTTTGTATTATATATATTTGAGGGAACGACGGGGGCCCTGTCCCGTCTTATGATTCAGTTTGTTCGTAGTAGAGGTCTGTGGACTCCTATGAGAGTGAGTCATGTCAGTCAGTCTGTATATTCTGTACGTATGTTATGTATGTGGGACATGTTAGTAAGTCTGTATATTATACATGCATGATGAGTTTGTTGGGCGGTTTAACCACAATGGTGACCTTGTCGTCCCGCGTAGATATATATGTATGTTTGCCTGTTTGTATGAAACGCTAGGATCTTCTGTATGTAGGTGGTTAGTTAGTAAAATAGAGGAAACTCTGTCGAAATTTCTGTAAATGAAATAGTGA
Organism: Solanum virginianum; assembly: GCA_000787875.1. Taxonomy (NCBI): domain Eukaryota; kingdom Viridiplantae; phylum Streptophyta; class Magnoliopsida; order Solanales; family Solanaceae; genus Solanum; species Solanum virginianum. Next base: position 38,947 of record DF360164.1, on the reverse strand, counting down.
TTATAATTTGAGTTTGGCTTACCAATGTCATCCGAGTGCCCCAATCGAGTACTAGTCATGGCCCATAGGTTGTGTCGTGACAATAGGTGTGCATTGTGAATAGCAAAAAGATGGTTAGAATTCTTTAAGGATTATGGTATGTGTGTGCATTAGTTTCCTTGGTAGGGCTAGTGTTGTGATTAGTGCTCTATGTAGTCTAGTGTGTGTAGATAGATGGTATGATTGTGCATTAGTTTCTCTAGTAGGGCTAGTGTTGTGGTTGGTGCTCTAAGTAGTCTAGTGTGTCTGGATAATGGTGGCAAGGAGGAGACTAGTGGGGTCCATCATTTGGCTAGATTGAGGGATTAGGTTGGACGAAGTTGAGCATGGTAGTGTAGTATTTTTTATGGTTCCAAATCTTCTTTGGTTGGAGAGGCCTAGATTAAGCAAGACCTTGATTCCATCTTATTAGTGTTGGAAGTTTTGGGTGAAGAGATGGTAGAGTGGAGGTTGTCTCCCAGGGGGAGATGGTGGTTCATGGCAACAAGTGGAATAGGTGTGGTTAAGGTTGACAAATGAGTTATAGTTGTGTTGTCCTTTTAAAATGTAGAAGAAGTTGGTAAGGTTTCATATGGATGGGATTTGCCTAGGGATATGATTATGGTTTGTTCGGTTCCTCATGTTTCTAGGTTGAGGAGATGTGTTGGTGACTCTAGCACTATAGAAATCCTTGAGAATATAGGTGATGTGGGTTTATCCAGTTTGTTATGCTTCTAGGTTGAGGGGATGCGCTGGTGACTCTAGTGCTATAGAATTCTTTGAAATTATGGGTGAGATGAAGGATAAGTTGGCTTAGAAGGAGGTCCCGATGGAGGTGTTGGATGGATGAGTGGAGAAGTTGATTGATGAGGATGTAGTATTCGTCAAGGCCCTTTGGAAGATTTGTCTATTCGTATGTGTTTCTCGGAGAGCCGATGCGGGCATGGAGAAGCAATATTAGTATTTTTTTCATTCTATTCAAGCTTATGATGACATCTCAAGTCCTTTCTATGATTTTAAGTCTTATGTTTCAGCCCCCATGTCATTCATATGCATTCATATTTAAGTTGACAAGTTTATGATAATTTTACCTTTATGTTGAGATTTTGAAAATGGTGTTTTAAATGTAATGTAACATTCTTGTTGGGAATGATTTGTTCATGATAACTCTTCTCATGTACATTTTTTTGACATTTCGGGACAAATGTTCCCAAGGGGGAGATATTGAAACGATCCCAAAAAGTGCCCGAAAATATGCCTCGAAAGTGTCCGGAATCGTAATTTTCATATATCTAAAAATTCGTTTGTGATTTCAAAAATTCATCTTCATATTCTTGTTTAGGGGGTCAAATTGAGTGGGAAATGGGTCTAACCCAAATTTTAGAGAAACCGTATCAAAATTTGAAAATTGCAAAAACGTGATTTAGAAAGGTCAACTTTAAAGGGGCATATCTCTTAACACACAAAAATTTTAGTGGCCCACGACCTACCAAATTAAATCTCTTCAAATTAGCTTTCCAACACACTTAGTTTCACCTTATTTCAAGTTCGGAGGAATAATTTATGCCTATTTTCGTAGAACTCTTATGTATAGAAATGTAAATTCTAGTGTAAGCGACGCAGAGTAGTGTTATTTTGGTCCTATTATTTTTTTAAAAATTCGGTCCAAGACTTTTAAGTCTTGGGTCTACAGTGTTTCTATCCATTGAAAATACCTATACTTGGCCTTATTTCACCCTCATATCATCCTAAACATTCTTCAATATTCTCTCAAACACTTAGACTCATATTTCACCCTAAATTCAAGTCCCAAAACTCAAGACCAATCTTAAGGATTTCTTCAAGGATTTCATTCAAGCTTCAAGTCTCCCTCTACAATCTTCACCAAGTTCATCTCCAAAGCTAAGGTATGTGGGTTTTATTTCATGGGATCCTTTCACCCATGATACCCAAGCCCCCTTTTACTAAAATTGCATGATTTAAAGTTGATTTACAAATAAGTCTTGCATATTATGAAATTCACTACATACTATGTTTAAGCTATGTAAAGTTATGACTGTTTTGCTATATTTTAAACTATAAATCTTGGATTTATTGTAAGATTTGATGAAGAGTTTTGATGTATATTGCTTGAGGGTATTGCAAGGTATTGATTGATGGTCTTACAATGGATTTTCTTGCATGATTTTATCTCTATATTTCATGGTTCTATACTAGCATTACACACCCTCTAAGTATTTGATAAAATGCCCGGATATGATTTCTTGAGGAATTGAAGGTCCAAATCATGTCTTATGAGTTGAATGACTTTATGATGATGAATTGAATATTTATATGAACTATGTTTATGAGAAGTATCTATGCTATTCTAAGATGACCACCTTGGTGGAGGGTGTGATGTCCATTAATCATTATTGAGGGGTTGATACCTTGACTACCTAATTGAAAGGTGTGATGTCCATTAACCGGCAAGGGGTTGATACCTTCGCCACCTAAATGGAGGGTGGGATGTCCATTAACGGGCAAGGAGTTGATACCTTGGCCACCTAAATGAAGGGTGGGATGTTTATTTACCATAGTTGAAGGGTTGATACCTTGGCCACCTTGATGAAGGGTGTGATGTTCAGCTATTGACTAAGGCATATATACCTTGATCACCCTTCAAAGGAGTGCCAAACCTTGGATTCTAAGTACTAGTTGCTTAGTCTATGATAATGGTCTCCTTCTACCTATGTAATATGATTTATATAAGCATGATTTTACTTCAAGCATCATTCATACATGTCATGTCGTTACTATGCTATCTATTGTTTATGTTTATATATTTGGATTATGTTGCCTATCACTTGTTGCATTGCATCCTACAAACTTTGTACATTCAAACGTACTAATGCATACTCTATGCCTGTATGATATATTTATGTAGGAACCGAAGCTCTATTTAGTTATCCTCCTCCTCTACGTGGCTAATGGCTTCCGTTCAAGCTACTTGGTGAGTCCTCATATCCGAGGGCAATATCTATGTTCTTATGCTATCTTTCCTTTTTGGTATACTTTGGCTATAAGGGTAAGCCCGGTTACTTGTCTTGACCCTTGCTAAGTTTTATATTAGAGGTGTTGTTGGACAAATATGTATTATTCTTGAGCTTTGACTCACTTATGTTATTCAAATCATTTAAATATGAGTCTCTCTCCCATAGTCCCAATTTCCCCTTGTTTATGTTTCTTATGATGAATTATCTTGCTTCTGTGACCAAGGATGTTTGATGATATGCTGTGAGCCTTGTTTGGGATTTCTTCGGATTCCCCATTCGCCGGTCACGTCTAGGCTCTAGGCTTGGGTCATGATAGCTTGGTTGGGGACTCTCAGATTTCCATTCATCGTGTCACTCCTAGGTCCTGGGCCCAGGTCGTGATAGAAGCACACTAATCTAGGCTATTATCCTTATTCAAAAGAGATAAAATTAGCAACACAAATTTAGCTAAACATTACAAGTTCAAACAATATCAATCTAATAGAGAAGAAATTGCTCCCATTAAAAAACTGCATGAAATAGTAACTCATACTAAAAAGTAAGGCATGATCAGAGAATTTGCAAGAGACTAAAAATGATCACAAATGAGATTCAGAGAGATAGATAAAAGCAATTGCAAATGAATCCCACAAGAAAGTTAACAAAAGGCCAGACAATCAACAACCTGTTAGGGTTGTCACAAGAAGAAAAACTACCAAAATCAACAATTAGTGATGATGAAAATATTTATTATGGAGTGTTATGTCTGTGAAAATATAAGAAGTCTTTCATAGGTGTAATATCTCACAAATTCTATACGAAAGATCTGAGCCATTCATCATGCGCATGTCAAATTAGATTGGATGATATCATACTTATATATGTGTGTGTGTGTGTGTGTATGTGTGTGTGTGTGTTAATGTGTATTTTGAAGTGTAAAAACTATATATAATATGGTTTATATTCACAAGAAGTATATATATATGTGTGTGTGTATGTGTGTATTTTGAAGTGTAAAAACTATATAGAATATGATTTATATTCACAAGAAGCCTCTAAAACCAAGTCAAGTTTAAAGCTTCTTTATCGATTGAGCTTTTACATAGATCCATATAAGAGTTAACTTCAAATGACCATATCTCTCAAAAAATAATAGTTAGGTGACCTATGACCATCCAAATTAAAGGCGTACGATTCTTTTTTCTAACATCTCTAATCATGTATTAACTCAAGATCAAAATGAAAAGTTATGACTATTTTGCTAGAGATGTTGCAAGCTATTAATATATGAGGGGAACTATGATAGTCCATCACACTTGACGTTCACAGTAAAGAAGAATGCTTAATTTTTTACTAGATTCTACAGTTCAAGTGCTATTCCATAACCAAGGTCTATCATAAATGGCCAGAAAGCTCAAAGAGGACATTCAACAATAGTTTGAGTAATGGTCCATCACTCATGTAATGGTCCATCATTCCAATAATATTTTAGCAGGATATTTTTAAAGTCTTGTATTCTTGTAAAGGATTTTTATCCCAATAAAAACATGTAATCTAATGGCCTTAAAACATGTAGGAGAGTTGGAAAAAGTCAGTTTTCATCATACTCAACCCTCGTATCCTCTTCTCATAAGTTTCTACGCTCAGAAACTTTAAGAGATACCAATAATAGAGTTCATCTATCAAAGTTGTCCTATAAAATTCATCACTGAGTATGTAAAACTATCTCTATGTGTGGAACTACCTTATTATTTCTCATGAACTACATTATTATGGTTTCAAAGGATTCTCCATGCATAAATTAAATTTGGGACAAAATTCTATATTCTTGAATTGTTCTTAAATCTACTTGAAATCCTAAGAAACCTTTATGAAAGTATTTCAATTTTTTGATAATTCTTATCCGTGAGTTATTCTAAGATTTTTTTAAGTGAAATTGTGAATGATTATTGAAAAAAGAAATTCTTATCTTGAGAATTACTATAATGGCTTTTTTTTTTATAATTTTTTCGACAACTCTTTGACGATTTCTTGATATTTTCTTGGAAATTCTTATTTTGTGGACTCTTGAACTATGTGTTATGAAAGTTTCTAAGTGTGAAACCTTATGATTCTCTATATGATAGGATATATGTCTCTCATGAATGTGAAATTGTGATGCATGAATTTTCTCTCATGATACGATAATATGACTTGAGCTCTGAAGTATGATCCTTAATTGTTATGAATGTGAGCCCTCAAGATATTAGATAATCACATGAGCTTAAGGAACTTAGAGAGTTAACCAAGAAGGTAAAAGTTTAAATTACAAACACGTGATACTAAGTTTACTAACATAGTTAAAGATCGTACCATTGGTTTGAACAACTCCTTTTTATGCTCTAGTAAGGGATAGTTATAGATCTATGATATGTACACATATGTCTCATATGAGTCAAGGTATAAGATAGCCTAGCTGATCGAACTGACATTAAACTCCATTTGCTTATATGACAATTTATATCAGTTACACTTTTAGACTCTCACAATAAACTAAAATATGATGAAAGAGGTATCCTTAAGACTGTCGGAATGACCTCATCTATTAACTTTCATATGTTACAATTTTGACTATGTTAGTTGCTTCTATTAATCTGATATGCCCATCTTGACTTATTTTGTCATTTTACATATAGTACTATTCTATATGTACTTATGTCTCTTTTACTAGGGGCGGTACATTTTTTTTATTAACGCAAACTCAGGTACGCAGACATGTGATCAAACCACTGTTAGATTCCATATCTTCTGCCATTGGTGAGCCCCTCTCTGTTTCTGAAGCTTAGTCTACGTATCTTAAAAAGTTATATTTTTTAAGAAGTTGAGGAAAATCTAACCTATGATGAAGTATTGATTGAGATCTTGGATTAGAAAGTAAAAATGCTATTAGCAAGGAAGCTTCATAGGTTTAAGTCCTTTGGAAGAACTAATATATTGAGAGTTCTACACGGGAAGTGGAATCGGATATGATATGACGATGCCTTATCTATTCCATTACTCAAACTTAACGCTATGTTTGGATGGTGATTTTTCATGGTTTCATAATGTATGTTACTATATGGTATGACATGGTACTGTATAGTACAGTACTATACAATGTTTGGAGAGACTGTATGGGTTGCTACTGTTTAATGATAATTTGTTGTTTGATTTGATCATATGGTACTCTATCGTAACTTATAAATTTATAAAAATATTCTTAATTATTATAAATATTAATTTTATCAATATTTTTAAAATAATTATTTTAAAATAAATACATAGAATCAAGTAGGGAAACATACAACTAATATATCTCCAATTTATACAAACAACACAAGAAAATAAAAAAGTAAGAACTTTTAAAAAAATAGACCTCAAAAGATAGACTATAACTTAAAAAAAGACGGGAGACAAAAGAGAAATTTCAAAAGTTGATATGGGTGAAAATAATTAATACACAAAAGCAATAGATATAATAGGGTAAAGTTTAATAAAGAATAAAGAATAAATTATAATTATTTAAAAATTTCAATAAGGGTATAATTGGAAAAAATGAGTAAACCATGAGATACCACCAATTAGTTATTTCAAAAAGTGAGGATTTTCATGGTTACAGAACCATGAAATCAAATGATACCATACTATATAATTAATGAAACAATCAAAACAAACGTGGTTCTCTTACTAACCATACCATACCATACCACCAAAAACTACCATCCAAACAAGTTTTGAGGTAATAGGTCACTCATGTTCGAATGGTCTAAATTCTTTCATTTCTTCATTTTCATGTCATAATATATATTCATGCTCATAAAACTGGTTTTAAATGATGTTTATTGCAAGGGTTTGCAATGTTTTTGATTTTGATGTTTAATTTACTTTTTTGCATCCATGTTGGATTATTGATACTCATTTTGCTATATTCAAGCTAACTCTCATAACATTTGAGTATGAATATTCCCAAGGGGGAGATGTTATAAGGTTTTGTACTTTGAAAGATGAAACCAAGACTTAAAATTATGTTTCTTAAAAATTTTGACCAACGGTGCTCACCAAGACACCCTTCATGGATCGTAGGTGCACATCATTATCCATGAATGGGAACATGAAAGGTGCACTTAGTGAATGTAATGACCCTAAAAAGTGCTCAAAAATGTACCTCGGAAGTGTTCAAAATCTTAATTTCCATATATCTAAAAGTCCATGTGTTATTTAAAAATTTTGACTTCATATTCTTGTTCAAGGGGCAAAATTTAGTGGAAAATGGGTCTAACCTGAATTTTAGAGCAACCGTAGCAAGATTAGAAATTTTAAAGTGTTAATTTCCAGTGTAAAGTTCATGTTCCTTCCGTGACACACAACTGTGTTATTTTGTGCCCAGTTTTGACTTTGGTCCAAGATTTTTAAGTCTTGGACCTAAGTGTTCCCACAGGAGAAAATACATATACTTAGCCTTATTTCACCCTCATATCATCTTAGACATTCTTCAATATTCACTCAAACACTTAGTCTTATATTTCTCTCAAATTGAAGTGCCAAAACCCTCTCCTGATCTTAAGGAATTCAGCTAAGCTTCAAGTCTCCATCTCTAATCTTCATCAAGTTCATCTCCAAAGCTAAGGTATGTGAGTTTCTTTCATGGATTCCTTTCACCCATGATTTTCAAGCTTCCTTTTCCTTAAAATTGCATGATTTAAAGTTGATATACTCATGGGTCTTATTTATTATAAAAATTACTGCACACTATGTTGGAGTTTATGAAAAGTGTGACTATTTTACAATATTTTGAGGTATGAAAACAAGATTTATTGTAAGATTTGATTAAGGGTTTTGATGTATATTTCTTGAGGGTGTTACCAAGTATCTATTGAAGCTTTTACATTGAATTTTCTAGCATGATTTCACTCTTGAATTGCATGGTTTTACACTAGCACTACATGCCCTCTAGGTGTTTGATGAAATATCCGGTTATGGTTTCTTAAGGAATTGATAGTCTAATGCATGTCTTATGAGTTGAATGATTATATGATGATGAAAAATGTGTGTGTGTGTGTGTGTGTGTGTGTGTGTGTGTTTAAATCATGTAAAGCATATATGGTATTGTAAGTGAAATGTTGGGCTCTCATGTTGTTATGTTCTTGGTAATTGTTGATGAGTTATCATGTTCTTATTCTAAGGTTTATGCTTTTGTCAATTGTGAAGTCTACTAGAAGGGGTTATGAACTCTGCTATATGCTTTACCCTCTAGTGCAAGGCCAATTTCTACATGTAGGAGTTATGAACCATGTTGTACACTTTACCCTCAAGTATGAATCAATGCTATTCACTTACTTATTTCTACATGTAGGGGTTATGAACTATGTTGTACTCTTTACCATTGTGTATGATTTGGGGTTATGCGATGTACTCATACTGGCATGTAGGGGTTATGAACTATGTTGTACTCTTTACCCTCGTGTATGGTTTGAGGTTATGCTAGGTACACATATGTAGAGGCTATGACATATGCTACCTTTACCCTCATATACTACTCACTTATTCATTTCTACATATAGGGGTTATGAACTATGTTGTACACCTTACCATCGTGTATGATTTGAGGTTATGCAATGTACTCATATAAAGGGGTTATGAACTATCCCTTTACCATTATGTACTATCCATTACCTACTAGAAGGGATTATGACTCATGCTATGTTCCTCACCCTCTAGCACAAGGTATTTGGATGAATCAAGTATGTCTCCTTATTATGCTAAGTAAGTTATGCAAGTATGATTATGTTCAAGCATATTTTACTACAAACATTGTTCATGCATGCCATATTGCTAATATACTATCTCTTGTTATGATTATGCACTTTGATTATGTTGCCTATCTCTCATTCCATTGCATCACATATACTTAGTACATTCCAACATACTAATACATACTCTATACCTACACAATATTACAATGTAGGAATTGGTGCCCCACTTGAGCATCTCTATGCACATGGCTAGTATGATTGTCTCTCAAGTTTGTTGGTGAGTCTTCTATTCCGGGGACGTAGCTTATGATCTTTTGCTATGTACTAAGATTATCTTTCCTTTATTTATGTATTGACTATGAGGGTGAGTCTGGTTGTTTTTTGTGGCCCTTGCTTTTATCTATGTAGTAGAGGTATTGTTGGACATGTTATGTATCTATTCTATGAGTCTTGACTCTTTGTTTCTTGAAGATAGTGATATGGAAGTTTACCTTTAGTCCCAATTTCCTTTGATTATGCTTATCTATTATTGTCATTTTTATTCCTTTCGCGATCATGTTGTGTAATGATATGCTATAAGGCTTGTTTGGGGTTCTCTCGGTTTTCCCATTTGCGGTCACGTCTAGGCCTTAGGCTTGGCTTGTGACAGTGAATTTGGAGGCTTCCAAGTAGAAGGTGCACTTTATGAGACTTTTCATATGTCATGAGGAACACTACACCTCATGGAGTAATCTATGGTAAGGCACTGCCCTAGGCCCTCCACCCTCATGCAGTCCACGAGACACACCATGAGTCATAGTGCCCTTCACGATTCATGGATGATGTCTTAAAAGTGACCCATCCAGTGAAATTTGGATACTTATGTGAGTATTTTTTTGTCTTTTCTCCCATTTGTGTTTTGATGTTTTATACCTCTTTTTAGACATTGTTACCTCTCCTATGATATTCTAACTAATCAAATCCTCCATGCACTCTCATTCTCCTAAATTCATAATTATCGCATCAAACTTCACTCTCAAGTCCACTCCCAAGCTCAAGTTTAGAATTCATTAAAGAACCCTCAAGCTTCAAGTCAAATTTATTCTTAGTTTTTCAATCCTCTTTAAGGTATGTGAGATTCATCTATAGGTACTTTTTACCCATGGAGCCCAACCTATTTTCTTACTATTTCATTTAATGTCAATTATGATCAAATTAGAGTTTTTATGACTTTGATTTAAAATGTTATTATTATGATGTAGATTACCTTTGTAACAAGAATATGCATGATCACTCTCAATTTACATGAATAATACGATTTCCATGATATTTCTCAATTATGATATTTTGATTATAGAAACCATGCATGAGTAACTTTAATTATGATTCAAATGGCCTTCAATACAATGATTATGGATGTTTTCACTCATTTATCACAATTGTAAACTAGTTGAACATGAACCCATGCTATTCTTCTATCTCTCATCATATGATCATGCATGTACAAGGTATTAAAACAAGCTTATGATTATGCATAGGGGATTTAGGACCTTAAGGTTGACTAGGGGTCCCAAATGGGAGATTCAAGATCCCGACAAATGACCTTGGACCATAGTCTACTAAGAATAGGGGATTCAGGACCTTGAGATTTACCTAGGGGTCCCTATAGGGAGATTTAGGATTCTAAAGGCGACCTAGGCCCTTAGTATTAAGTGATCTACTCCTATGCTTGATGTTATGAACTATGAGATTATGATCCAGCTCATAATGATGTTATAAAGGTATAAATTATGATAAACTATGATGGCTTATGATGTTTTATGACGAGTATGCCTTCATGTATACATATTATGTATTCTGTGGGATGTTGACTTTGCAACGAGAGGACCTTGAGATTATGGCTCACCCATCAGTTGAGGTATGATCCATTTGAAGTAAATCCCATTGTCCTATAACTATCTGTCGCCGTAAGAATGACGATGTTTCCTAATATTGGTTACTAGTGGATCCACATAGCTTGTGATATGATGTGTAGAGTTCTACCTTGGAAAGTAGGCTCCCTTTTTTTAATGTAAAGGCAACACCGAGATTCCATGTTATAGTTTGCATGGTCTTATTGTAGATTTCAGTGACATCCTACAAATACTTATGTACTATGAAATCATGCATCATGACACACACATGCACATACACACACACACACACACATATATATATGCAATTATATATAATTAATATTCAATTATTTATAACTAATAAATAATTATTTACTATGCAATTATTTATATTATTTACTATATTGTATTGCCTACCTGCATTCTTAGTACATTTAAACGTACTAACATATACTATATGTCTACATTATATTATAATGTAGGTGTAGGTAACTATCTTTCTCCTTATCCTTTTGGCTAGATTTGGATTTTTATTAGAAGGATTGGGTGAGTCCTCAAAAACCTATTACTAACAACTTTTATTTTATGTTGATACCTTTTTTTTAATTTTTTATTGAATGTGAGCTAGGGACATATCTTAGCCCTCACCCAGTCTATGATTTAAATGCTTGTTGGACACGATTTACTACTCCTTTGGCTTGCATATCTTATGATTTGATTTATGAGTATGTTTAGTTTTCACTTATTTATCTTCTTTATTAACCTTGAATGTGACGATATGATAAGGAATCTAGTTAGGGGTTTCCTCAAGGATCCCATTCATTGTGTTACACCTTGGATTTATCTTGGATCATGATAGAATCTATCATATTGTGAGGGTTAGGGATGTGACCTTCAAAGTTCTTTCTTTTGAGTTGATTCTTGTCATCAATGAGTTCCTCGATGTCTTTTATGATGATTTGGTTGGTCTTTCTTTCGAAAGAAAATTTTTTTGGATAGATTTTCTCCATGATGCCCAACCTATCTTCACTGCTCCATATCATATAGGACCTATAAAGTTAAAGGGGTTAAAGCAAAAATTGAAAGATTTATTGGAGAAGGCTTTCATTAGGCCAATTAGTACTTTATGGGGTTCTCCCATATTATTTGAGAGGAAGAAAGATGGGTCATTCCAAATGTGCATAGATAACTGACCATTAAATAAGGTGACCATAAAAAATCATTATCCACTTTCAAGGATGGATGACTTGTTTGACCATTTACATGAGGCTGGACATTTCTCCAAGATTGATATTTCATCTAGCTATCATCAACTAAGTATAAGGGATATGATATTCCCAATACAATTTTTTAGACAAGGTATAGTCTTTTTGAATTCTTGGTATTATCATTTGGTCTTACTAATCCATTGGTGGTGTTCATGGATCTAATGAATAGGGTGTTCAAGCCTTATCTTGATGCGTTTTTGGTGGTCATTATAAATAATATATTAGTGTGATCTTAGAGTAAGGAATAGCACATGGATCATCTAAAGATCGTGCTTCAAACTTGATAGAACACACAAATCATCTAAGGATCACGCTTTAAACTTTGAGGGATAGATAATTATTTTTAGAGTTTAGCCAGTACGAGTTTTGGTTGAAGAAAGTGGAATTTTTCGGGCATGTGGTGTCTGGTGAAGGGATTAAGATTGATCCTAAGAAGATGGAGGAAGTGAAAATTGGCCTAGACCATTGACTCCTTTGGACATTAAGAGTTGTTTAGATCTAGTTGGGTCCCATGGAATGTTTGTTGAAGGGTTTCATCTATTTAGTCTTCTTTGGCAATGTTGACTCAAAGAAGGCAAAATTTGTATGGATAGATGAGTGTGAAAAGAGTTTCCAAACATTGAATGATCTACTAACTTCAACTATATTTTTTACCTTGATGGAAGGTACCAAGGGGTTTATTGTCTATTGTGATATTTCAGGGTTGGATTGGGATGTGTTTACCAACCACAAGAGCCTATAATTTTTGTTTATCCCAAAGGGCCTCAACCTACAACAAAGGATATAGCTAGAGCTTCTTAAAAATTATGGCATGAGTGTGATGTATCATCCAAATAAGGCTAATGTTATAGCTGATATACTTATTAGGGTGTACATGGGTAGTGTGGCTCATATTTAAGATGGAAAAAAGAGTTGGTGAAAGATGCGTACCATTTGGCTCATTTGGGATAAGGTTGAGTGGTTATAATGAGGGTGGTGTTCTTGTGCAAAATAGTTTTGAATTATCTTTGGTAGTGGATTTTAAAGCCAAGTAAGACCTAGACCCAACATTGATGGAGTTGAAGAGGTTGTTTGTGGATGAGAAAATAGAAGTTTTTTCCTAAGGGGGAGATAATGTCCTCTATTATCAAGGGCAACCATTTATTCCCAATGCAGATGGCATAAGGGAGATGATCTTGGTGAGGGTCATAATTCACAATATTCCATTCACCTGGAATCCACCAAAATGTAAAAAGATCTAAGAGAGGTATATTGGTGGAATAAAATATAGAAGGATATAGCCAAGTTCATGGCATTAATGTCCTAATTTCCAATAAGTGAAGGCCAAACATCAAGGGGTGGTAGTGGTGGTGGCCTATCCCAAGATATTAAAATCCCCATATAGAAGGGGGAGGATGTGAACATGGATTATATAGTAGGGTTGCCCTATGCCCAGAATTAATATGAATCTATTTGGGTGATTGTTGATTGAATGGCGAAGTCATATCACTTTTTACCGGTCAAGACTTCCTATAGTGTCTAATAGTATGATGAGTTATATATCTGTGAGTTTGTAACATTACATGGTGCGCTGTTGTCCATCATATTCGATTATGGGGCCTAATTCACTTTCATTTTTGGAGATTGTTTCACATAATCTTTGTAACAAGGTGAAGTGAAACGCTTTCTTCCATCCTCAAACTAATATACAAGATGAGAGGATGATTCAAACCTTGGAGGACATGTTAAAGGATTATGTGTTGGAGTTCAAGGGTGATTGGGATGATTATTTACCACTTATTGCATTTGCCTACAATAATATTTATCACTCTAGATTATAGATGACACCGTTTGAAGCTTTGTATGGGAGGTGATGTAGGTCCCTAATAGGCTGGTTTGAAGTTGGTGAAACAACTTTGATTGGACCTGAGATGATATTGGATGTTATGGAGAAGGTGAGACTCATAAAGGAGAGGTGGCAAATGGCTTAAAGTAACTAAAAGTCATATTTCAATATTAGAAAGCGAGACCTTGCATTCAACGTATGAGTCTACTTGAAGGTTTCACCCATGAAGGATGTGGTACAATTTGGTAAGAAAGGGAAATTTAGTCCTAGATATGTAGGGACTTATCAAATTCTTAAACGGGTTTGTAAGATGGCTTATGAGTTATAATTGCCACTGGAAATGAGTATGGTTCATCCAGTTTTTCATGTATCAGTGTTGCCAAAGTTTATGGGTGATCCAAGATCCATTGTGCCTTTAAAAGATGTGAGTGTTGAAAAACACTTTACCTATGAATAGGTTCTAGCTGAAATCTTAGACTAGCAAGTGAAAAAAGCAAGAAACATGGAAGTTGTATCCGTCAAAGTCTATAGGAGAAATGAACAAGTTAGAACTGCCATATATGAAGTAGACATGGATACGATGAAATGATACCCTCATCTCTTTCACTCTACTCAAATGCAAGGTATTAACCTATTCTTGAAAATGACCTCAAATTTCCTTGCATTCCAGTTTTCATGTCATTGTGCATGCATACATACTTATGAGATGCATTTGAGTGATATCTAATTCATAAGTTTGAAATTTTTATAGAAATGATGTTTAAGTTGTATTTTTACATCCATGTTGCATTGTTAGCTATTCCTTTACTCTAGTAGTACTTGTTTCGTCACATTCAAGAAAGAATATTTTCAAGGGGGAGACATTGTAAGACCCCACATATCAAAAGATCAAAACTAAAAAAGAAAGTGCATAATTAGGTTCCGATGCAAGGAATGTACAAGCCAATCTATGACCCATAGTTGGATTTATAGGTCATGGATAGGCCCCGTAAATGGGCCAAACATTAAGGTTTTAAAGTTGGGGAGAAGTATCACCAAATAAAAGCATATATGGACCATAGTCTAATCGATGAGTTGTGGATTTGATTTTAAAATATTAAATTTTCTAAGTATAGGGTGGAATTAAGAGGAGTAGTTATGACCTATATTTGGAATTATGGGTCATAAAAGGGGATGGTAGAGTGGGGTTCAGAGACTAATCTTAGAAACTCAAGGATGTAACTAGATGACCCTTGAGGTATATAAAGTAGACTAATGTACGAACTGTAGATTAGACTTATAGATTGCCCCCGACAATTTTAATGACTGACAATTTAATATTTCCCTGTACCATAAGTCTGATACTATGTCATTGTCATGACTTGGACCTAGGGTTTAGTAGTGATATGGCGAATATGAAACCCAAAGGCACCCCCATCCAAGCCTTTTCTTGATATCAAAAGCATACATAAGGAATTAAAGCATAATAAGAAGTAAAACAAGAGGAAAACATAAGAATTCACAATCTCCCCATTAAAGGAGTTACATCGACTCGTCCAAAAATGCCTCTACATTATAGATCTTGGCAGGGTCTAGAACATGCTATTAGCTCACCCTCAAGATAAAGTGAAATCTTAAGTCTGAACATAACAAACATAAGCATGAATAAGGCTTGTCCTTGAAGCATGGGGACTCACCATGTTTTCAAATTGTGATGTCTAACTCTAGCCATGAAAGTGAGAAGTAATCTCATCTCCACCCGTCCCTATATGGTTAGATCATGTAGGTAAATATTATGCATTAGAACATGGAATATACTAAGTATGCAGGTATGCTATGCATCAAAGAAATATTGCTATCAAATAAAAATATACATAATCATAGCAATTATTCAAGGACAAGAGATAAATGACCAATACATGTTTAAAGTCATGAATAGAAGCATTTAAAAACATTCCATAACCAAGCATACATACATATATATATATATATATATATATAGGAAGAGGATCATAACTGTCAATAAGACCATACAGACTATTATATCAAATCATGAGGTTCCATCTACACTGGAGAAAGAGGAGTTTACTTTGCCAAGGTAGACTTGGCCCCAATACTATAGGCTCTACCCTGGAATGGTGAGTGTCATGAGTATAGACCCTACCCTATGGGTTCAACTAGCATGGTGAGTTGATGTACTATCAAAATACAACACTTTTGATGCTTAAAACTTAGGATTTTATGTGTTCTCAATGCGATATTTTTAAGTTTTATGTGTTTTTGTGTTTGGTTTTGCAAGATTACAGGTTGGCTATGACTTGGCACAAAATTGCAGAAGATTCCTGGTTTTTGGTGATTTACGAGACCCTCTATGGATCATAGAGCATTCTACAAGTAGTAGAAAAGGTCTCGTGACAAATTCTAGTAAATGTTTATATTAGAAGTTCAACCATATGAGACCTCTATAAGAGTGTAGAACATTTTATAAGTCGTAAAAATAGGATTCGTAAAGATTTTTAGTGAAGGACAAGGTGATGCAGTTGAAGTTTACGAGAGAGGAATGAGTCATGAATCAATCTACGACACATAAAGTGGAGTTGTAGAAGAGCAGTCCAAAATCCCAAAAGCTAAATATGAGACCTCGACTATGACTCATAAATCATATTAAGAGTTGTAGAGACCTTTCGTGCAGTCTGCCAACCAGTTTTTCTATTTTATTTAAGACTTAATTGTAATAACTATAAATAGTAATTTTAGGTTATTATACAAGGGAGGATGTCATTATTCAACACTTTTAGGGTTCATACTTAGAGAACTCAATACTTGAGCGAGACGATAATGAGAAAACAATTATGGGTAAATTTGATCTTGAAGCTTGTGATTCTCATTATTCTTGGATTTGCTTGATATTAATTCAATTGGGTAAGTGCTTCATTATGTTTTCTCAATTCATAATTTCTTCATCTACCCATAGCATGAGTAGCTAAATCCACAACTAGGGTTGTGGGAACCATGAAGAACTAACTTAGTAAACCCAAGTAATTTGCAATTCTTGGAATGGGTATATCCACGTGTTAATCAATTTTATTTATTTTGCATGTTTTCTAATGGTGGCCAACATTAGAACCCATATAGTATTACTAGTTGACCAAGGTAGTAATGAATAGGAAAAAAGATTAATCTAAAAGATTCGATAATGTGTTGTCATCTAATCAACTGAATTGGGCCAAGGGGAGGTTGACTGGGACTTATAGGTAATGGTTAGTATTGCATACTATGGAGATGGACCAAGTTACATAGTGAAATTCTCCTCTCACCTTTGACCAAAGGGCTTGGTGAACTTAAATTACTGTCTTGCATGTTATACACTAGAAACGAATTGGGTTATCCAGTGATACTAAGTTGGGGAATCATGGGGAACACAATATCCTAGTTACTCTCTATTATTGATTATCTCTCATGATAGTTAGTTTCGTGTACTTTTTTGTTATTTATTGCAAACCCCCCCCCCCTTCGAGGAATTGAGTTAGTTTACTACTTGAATTGCTTATTGGTGAATTTGTCTTGAGTCTACGTATTCCCTTGGGTTTGACCCTAACCTTGGTTAGGTTTTATATCTTGACAACAATTATTTTATCCTCTAAAAAAGAGGTGTTAGTTGGGCGGCATCAAAGATTTTGGCGCCGTTGCCAGGGAATACTGCTAGACTTAGTTGAATTCACTAGTTATTGTAATTCGAGTGTTAATCCTTAGTTCCCTTTGTTTTACTTTTATTTTTATTTTTTTTGTTTTTTTGCAAGGTATACAGTAGTGTATGCCCAACACTAAGAGTCAAGACAACTCTTTAACTCTATTTGATCCAGAGATCCAAAGAATTGTAAGGAGAATGGCTTCAGATAATGCCAATAATGCGGCCAATGCAACTTTGAATCTGGGTAATAATGATGATAATAGGAATGAGAACCCACCTCCTTTGGAGGACATTCCGCAACCTCAGGATTTCAATGCCAATTCTTACAAGTGGAATTAGTACATGTTGAACCCCATGGCTATGGATATGACAGTAGCTATTGTGTTTCCATCAATATCGGTAGACACAAAGTTCACAATCTCTAGTAGGTTACTTCAGATTCTGTAGAACCGTGGGTTATTTGTCGGCTTACCATTAGAGGATTGATATAGCCACTTGCACAATATGGCATTTATTTGTAAGAGTGTGACAAAGACACTGAATTTGTCTATGGATACAATAGGACTTTGTGTCCTCCTATTATCTCTCACAGCTAATGCAGCATTATGGCTATTTGAGCTCCCGCAGAGTTCAATCACTAGCTGGACTGATTTGCAGAAGGCCTTTTCGAAGAGGTACTTCCCTAGATCGAAGAAGCTCAAATTGAATGATCAGATAAACAACTTTGAGCAACTTCCTGGTGATTTTCTAAGCACTACTTGGGAGTGGTTTACTAAATGTCTGAGAAGTGCTCCTGACCATAAAATAGTTGATGATGCCTTGATGTAGATGATCTCTTTAACTAGCTTTAGGGTGCTTCTTGTTTCTCTAAGATAGATCTCAGATCAGGTTACCATCAATTGAAGGTGAGGAAAGGTGATATTCCTAAGACAACCTTTAAGACTAGATCTTCTACCGTGCCCTTGATGAGAATAGTCAGGCTTGTGCTGACACTATCATAGGGAACGTGTTTCTAGATCAACCATTTATAAGGATTGCTAAGCATATAGAGCAAGTGGTTAAGACAAATCGTGCATGGGGACAGCAGGATAGAGCTTCCATGAAGGGTTCATGTGCTGTCAGCGTGGGTTCAGCGCAAGCCAAATTTAATGAAGAGATTATGCAACAAATTTCTCAACTTCACACAATCATGGATATAATAATCAAGTAGAAGCAAGTAAGAGTGAATACCATTTATTGCACCCACATACAGTGAGCCATACTATGAGGAGGATGCATGTTTTATGAATGATTAGATGGGGGAGGGGGAGGGGGGTTCTGGACCAACTGGCCAATGGTCTAATCAGGACTATTGGTGCCACAATCACGGAAACCAAGTTTAGAACTATGGTAGAGATGGAGCTTTCAAAGATAACCTGGTGGTTACTATGATAGGAATAGGGGTCCAGATGTAGATTGGTTACTATGAGAGGAATAGGGGTCCAGATGTAGATTGGTTACTATGAGAGGAATAGGGGTCCAGATGTAGATTAGTTACTATGATAGGAATAGTGGTCCAGCTGCAAATTGGGGTCCAGAGCTTCAACATTGTAGTGTTATCACTACAAAGTCCTTAGCTCAGAAGCGTGAAGATTCAGGTGTTTTAACCATACCTTGCATATAGGTGATGTGGAGTTCGCAAGGGCACTATGCGATTTAGTGGCCAGTATCAATTTGATGCCTCTTCTGGTCTATAAGAAGCTTGGACTAGGTGATAATGAGAAAACAATTATGG
>DF360164.1:0-12545 GCA_000787875.1 Solanum virginianum | reverse complement strand
AGAGAGAGAGAGAGAGAGAGAGAGAGAGAGAGAGAGAGAGAGAGAGAGCCTAGATTATGCCATGTAATTATGTCAAATATAACTATGTGACCATATTAAATTTTAAATTTAGACTATTTATGAATTCCCCGAAAAAAAATTAGATAAACGTTATAGGAGGTGGAAATAAAACATATCAAATTTAGACGCGTATTCGGCCTATTATGTGGACCAAAAATTCTACTACTAAATAATGTGTACAAGTCCACCAACCTGGTTATTTATGTTACTTTAATTTTATAATCGATAAATATTAAATTTTGTTTATTGCGACTTAACTATTATGCAGGTCCCAACGTGAAATCACTATCAGTATTTATATCGTGTTTGGTAATTGTCTTCAATTTTTTATTATTAAGGAGGAAAAAAGGGAATCTAACATAGATGCACAGTACGAGGAACCATGTGCTTGGAGTTTTTATCATGTTAAAAATGTCTGAAATGGCCAACAAAAAAGGATTTTCTTCATTTTTTATTCTACTTTTAGGAACTTCGTATAATGAGGAACTAAATACCTTATTGCTAATTTCTTCAAATATATATATATTCTACTATATAAGAAGGCACAATTTGAGGAGATTGGGCTGACTCATGGTCGTGTCTGCTCCTCGTTGCCTTTTTTTGCCACTTATAAACTGCTCAAGCAGGCATCTGTTCGACATGCCTGCTTAAGCAGCTTGAGAGTACATCGATAATTTTGAATGATTTTTCTGTTATAATTAGACCAAGAAGCTCATGTATATTGCTAAATAAATTTTCAATGGGCTTTCAAAATTTTATGTGTGCAACATAAATTGGTTTTCTATAGGTCTCAATAATTAACAGTTTCAAATTAAATATCAAATCGAGACTAAAAGTGAATTTATATTGGGCCCATACTAGCATAACATGCCTGCTTGAGTAGCTTAAGAGTACATCGGTAATGATTCTTCCGTTATAATGAAACCAAGAAGTTCATGTATATTGCTAAATAAATTTTCAATGTGCTTCCAAAATTTTATGTGTGCAACATAAATTAGCTTTTTATAGGTTTCAATAATTAACAGCTTAAAATATTAAGTCGAGACTAAAAGTAAATTTATATTGGACCCGTACTAACACGGACTATCATAATTAGTGTGTGTGTGTATATATATATATATATATATATAAAGTACTGTGTAGTGTGCACCCCCATTCCATTTTCTGCAATACCAAAAAGAACAATATAGGTTTTAGAAAAATTAATATTAACTTTAGTTTGTACTCTAATCTTAATAAGAAGCTTTATGGTTATATAGTGTCGTGACATGTTTAAGATTAAAAATTCAAAAGTTTTATAATAGCAAAAATATTATCACCATATATTTATGGATACAAAAAAGTTTAGAATTTCTTTTTTTTTTTTTTTAAATTGAGTCACAAGTACATGAAATAAAGTGCAATGAAGGGGAAGAGTTTTTTCGTATTTTTCTTCCCTAGCTATTTCATTTTCGATTGTTAAGTAGTTAGTAGATAATAATATATCAAGTCTTTTTGGTACATTTCTCTAAGGGGAAAATTAAAATTAATTAGCTATGAGTTTCGTCAATAATTTATCGTCTAATAGATTCTTTTGATAATTTATTACTAAATAAAATTTGTGATAAATTTTGATATTTAATTATAAAATTTCTTCGTTAGTTCTTTTTTTTTTTTAATAGTGTTTCTTCCCTAATATAAATCTTGAAATATAAAAAAGAATAAGGTCCATGTCACGTACAAGAGCTATAAATTGATGATAATAAAGTATTTACTTTTACAAAATAAATAAATAAATAGTTTTTTTAGAAAAGAAAGTTTTTACTGACATTTGTATTTTGTGGCTGGCAATTAGCATAGAATATTAACATAATGGTACTAATTAAGTTGATGCCACCATACACGTGTACGCAACTTGAGATGATATTTTTTAATAACAAGAATAGATTGGTATGTACTTTATAGTAAAACCTTATTGGAAGGGTTATGAACTTATGAAGATCAAATAAGGGAACCATCCATCCTACCAATCATTGACCCAAGACTTTCACTATTCAATAGTTATAGATAAAGTTAGTATTAATAATATAGCATTTTCGTTATACTATTAGAGGACATACATTTGGTTTGAAGATAAACAACGACAGTAACATACTCAGTAAAATTTCATAAGTGGAATGTAGGGAGTGCAAAATGTTTGAATACTTTATCACTACCTCATAGAGATAGATCGAGAAGTTGTTTTCGAATGACCCTCGTCTCAAAAATATTATCTCCAAAGGCAGAAAATACAAGATATGAAACCAAACGATTAGAATGGAAATCAAATAATAATAATTTGTAACTTGATTTGAAGATAAGATATACTAAAATTAGTTGTTTTAATATTATTTTGTTGGTTTGTTGTACTATAGGAATAATATGCATTGTTGATTTTTAAGAAAAATTATTTGCTTATAAAAATATCATCTAACTTATTTAGTAAAAAAAAAAGATTTAATTTTAGGCACCTCATACATACTTTTGTTATTTTTATTATTTTATAACTAATTCTAATACTACTATTTCACGATTTGATAGAAAAACTAGAGACAATTTGATGAGTTTGTAACTTAGGAAAACTATTTATGCGTGTACAACATATTACTCATGTCCCTTAATATATGATACATACTTATAATTATAAAAATAAAATAAATATAGAACATGCCAATAATTAATTGGATGAAATTTCAACCCCAAACCCTATAGTACTAATTCTCCACTCAAACAATACTCTCTCTCTCTCTCTCTCTCATAGAAAGCACACAATAAAGCTCAATAAGAACTCCAACTCATGGTAGCCATAGATCTATGCCAATTCAAAAAAGAAAATATCCCTTTATTCATCAATCTTGGCTCTTTTAATTGCTAGGATTTTTCTCTTTACTTTTTTGTTTTAATTCTTTGAAGCCCCTAATAAATATCATATTTTTCTTCAACAAATATATATTTTCTTGATTCACACATCAAGTGTTTTGATCTAGTTAGTGTTTGTGTCAAATATCCTTTTGTTGATCTAAATCTTAGCTTGTAGAAATATATATGTGAAGATCATAGAGTACAAAGATCTGCCTTTTTTTCTTATTCTTTGATTATTTATTCAGAGCTTCAATTCTGATGTTTGAAACTTATATAAGCTCGATTAATTTAGATTCGTACACACGTTAGATCCAATAAAGGGGAAGCTTTGATAGAGATTTTTCATTTATAAGATTTGAACTCGAGATCTCATCACATTTTTTGTGGTCCTTTTCCTCTTCTTTTATTGTTTTTATTTATTTATACCTTCTGGTATTATCGATTCAAATTCACATCACCTAGATCTAATAAAGATATATTTCATCCATCCTACCATATCCCATCCTTGATGGTCTTTTTTCTTCTTTAATTTCTTAATTTACTTGATTCTATTTTTGACATATAGAAAATTGATGTCATATGATTCTAATTGATGGGAATAATTGTGAGTTTCAAAATCTTTACCATTTTAATTTTTTAGGGTTTTACATATATTTTCTTGCTGGAAATTACTTCAATCTTGTCATTGAAACATTCAGAATCTTTTGTTGTACTGTACTTATGATTTTGTTATTTCAATGATAAATCTTGATTTTCTGGTCTCCTTGGGCATCATGAGTTATTTGCTTTTACAGTCGTCGTTTGCAAATGCAGCACCATTAAGATTCTCAAACATTTGTTATCAAAATGCAATTAAATGTGAATCTTGATGATGCTGCGTTAGCAATAAACGACTAAACAAAAGATTAGTATGACACCTACAGAAGAATACCACAAATCCAATTTTATTAGGTACATTATTTCTTCGAGGATTTAAGTTGTATATACCAATATTGCGAGATCTCCCAATATTGTTATAAAGATAGCAGGTAAATTACCATTTATTTTACCATATAAATGATCTGATTATGTAAATAATTAATTACATGCATAAAAATTATGAACCCCTTTTATTCTATGAGTGGTTTCTTACATAATATAACATTAATTATTTTTCATTGTTTCATGTCTTTCTTTGATAGTGTATCTTTAGTTGAAGTCAAAATTAGAGGGTGCTGTTATTCTTTTAGCAAATTATTTGGGCTTTGACTTGAGTATAAACAGATTCTTTTGTACTGTAATTACCTTACAATAACTTTATTTTGTCTACCATTGTGTCATAGCCACATTAGCACTAATGTGATTTTTTATTATTCCTTTGATTGTTAATTTTTCGAAAACAATTTTTATATCTCTATGAAGTAGCGATAAGATTTGCGTATATTGTTATTGTTATTCCTTTGATTGTTCATTTGTTGTTACTCGGGTGATTTAAGTTATACGTATTGACGATAATGTGATTACATTTTTGATATCAATGTTGTTATTTAATTACATGCATGTTGTGGCAGTGTTATTTGTCATTTGTTATAGGTTACTTAGCTAGTTATAGTAAAATAGAGGTTGGTTTATAATAACCTTATAAATTAACAAACTAATAATCATGTAAATGCTTTTACATCATCTAATATATAGATTTTAAACTCTATCTTATATTTCTTTTGTGAAACAAAACACTTCGAATGCAGATTTTCAGTAAAATGTGAAATTTCAGTTAAAACAAGAAAACTAAAGCCTCAAGGTATGTTTTTCTTTGTTTTCCATCTTTTGTCGCGTTATTTGCATAGTGATTTTGAATAATTGAATTTGTTAATCTCGTGACTCCAGTAGTAAGATTCATTAAAGGGAGAAATCTCTGATTAAAGACGACGAAATTTTATTTATCCATCACAATCTTTGATAGTAAGCAATTTTCTTTAGCAAACTACTTTGGACTTTGTGAGTATAAATATCTAATGCAAATTCATATTTTTTTTATATGTTATTTTCAAATATCTTTTAGGTAAACTAAAAATAAATCAATCAAAATTATAGAAATGCTAACAACATAGTATTTACAGTGATCCTGCACATGAAATCTAAAGAATAAGGTAAAATGTACACAAATCGATTCAAGAAAAATGTTTTCAAAACAAATAAAAAAACAAAAATATTAAGATCTCTACCATTTAATTTATAATTACGTACTTTCACCTATTTTTGGTTACTATGTTGGAAAGTTATTTTGTACTACAAACCTATAATAGTGCAGCAAGATGAAGAACAAGTTTTAAAATGTACTATCTTCAATAATTTTTGACATTTCAATCTCCACAATGGGAAACACCTTACATATTTTGGCCCCTACATGAGTACTATTGAATAGTAGTACTCTCTCCGTCTCAATTTATGTAACACCTTTTGAATTTTAAAATTCAAACTATTACATTTTTTAATCGTAGAATTTTCATATATGTTTTAAATATTTTGAATTATAAATTATTGTGACTTATAGTTCCTTTTACATATTTGAAAATATATAAATTTCATTTCAAAAAATTTAAAATTTTCATCTACAAATTCTCGATCAAAATTAATTTTTTTGACTCTCAAAAAATAAAAAGTGTCACATAAATTGAGATAGAGAGTAGTGATTTTACCATGTTGTTGGTTTGAGTTAATTACCTTAATACAATGGCTTGTGGTGAATATGAGATGTGTTTAGTCTTAATTACAGATTTCGAATTGACGTTCTTGAAAATGAAAAAAAATAATTATGTTATGAGTGTCATTCCTGGAAATAAGACTTGCAATGTACAAATGTTAATTTTAGTAGGATCGAATACAGGTATTGAACACCAAGTTAAAAATTTAAGGGAAGAAAAAAACACCTTGTGGCATAAAAATAAAAAGTGAGAAATATTTAAGATAGTAAAATGTAAGCTTTTTCATCTAGTTTGATACCTATATTCGTCTAGAATAATCTAAATTTGCAATGTGTAAGGCTTATTTAAGAAGAAAATACTTTATAATAAAATATTTTTCACATCTAAAACTCAAAATCAAGACTGATTAAGCTAGCATTTCACCCAAATTCACAAATATTCTGGGAACGTTATTTTTTGATGAAGTTGTACTATATCTTTTGGCCCCAAATTTTCCTAAGAATATTTGACTAGTTTAAAAAAATATGATTTATATCCGTAAGTTCTAAAAATTATTAAGAATACTCATAAATTTATATTATCACTCTATAATAAACATGTTTCATTAAAAAATAACCTTATAACATAATCTATAACAATCAACAACAACAAAGTAACAATATGAACAAGTTGAATATGAACAAGATGAATACATCAATCGCATGCTAAACAATAGTTTCTAAATTTTTTCAAAAAAAAATTGGAACCAAGCGGAGAAATTATATCCATCCAAGTTCCAAATCTTATATCAGTGACAGTATTTAACCTATTTATACATTGTTAAATTATCTTTTCAGAGGAGAAATATAATTGACATTACTATTCAAGTTTGCTTTTCAATCACAATAAATAAAATAAACAAATAAATTTTATAAATTGTGAGAATTATACAAAATTTAAACTGTAATTATAATTAGATGTTTGTCGCGAACCATAATTAATTCAAACTATAGTTATATTAGCTAATTAATTAGTATATATTTTTACTTATCAGCCTAAGTTTTCCTAAAATAAATGTAAATTGATGTAGTTTAGCAGTTCCAAATTAATAGACAAAATTGGAATGAACTATGTTTAAGTTAAATTAAATAATACATTTATCTATTTTTTTTCTGTGATTAATACGTATGTGAATCTTTAGTTTGATTAAAGCTCCATGGCCAATTACTTTGTCTTATATGAATATTCTTGAATAAAAAAATAAAATAAAAAATCTATTCAAAACTACTGTAGAAGACTTTATAAATTGTGTGACAGTGACATCCAACCTTTCACCTGAACTGATTAAGAGAGATGAATTCACAATATATTTTTTTTAATCGCAAATTTTTCTCAGAATTTAATAATTTAGTTGAAAGTTCGTAATTAATTTTGAAAAAAAAATCAATGATTGATAGATCATTTCCTCTTTATCTATCTCTCGACTTGATTCCTTATTCCAACGAGGAAAACTTACTCTATTAATAAAATATTTATCATTTATAATAATAATAATAATATATTTTTCACTGAATACTTATTTATAATATAATTTTAAATCAATATTTATATTAAAAGTAAATTATGCATGCAATATAAATACGTCATAAGTATTTAAAAATATATTATGCTTATTTGGTAAGAAATTAATATAACATATATTAAAGTGTGTGATAGAAGTATTATTCATCAATACAATTATGTTATACATATTTTATAAGTAATTTTCTGGGATACAATAACATACTCAGTGCAATCCCACAAGTGGGGTTTGGGAAGAATAGTACACAGAATTTACCACTACTTTATAGAGGTAAAGAGGCTGTTTCCTGCGAAAATAATAATTTTTTGTAATATGTATTAAAATTATATTATAAATATTCAACCTTATTATAATTATATATATTCATCTTTATATGTTTTAAGCCTCGTATATAAATTTTTTATACGTACTTGGAAATTCTTGATATACGTGTTTGACTTGGGTACGGTCAGTTCACCTAGAGGATTATCCTCCCAATTTGAAAATATTTGCGGGAAAGTTTCAATCTACGGTGGCAAAGAAGCCTAAACCCAAATTTTCAATTCTAAAAAGGTGGGCTGTTAGAAAATAGTTTAGTTAGAAAATTGGGCTGGTTGTGAACTAACTAAACTACGGAACGGCCCATGGGCCTATTGACACCGTTGTTGTCACTTCAAGCCATTACAAAGTCTTATCCTTGTCTGCTACATGACAGAGAATGCGGCGTCAAACTATAGTAGGAGAATAAGAATCTTAATAAAAAGTCGAGAGAAGTGTTTGAAATACTCCTAACCCTAGCGAAAATTTAGGTGGTGTATTATGTTACAAGATTAGGGTGTATTGTAACACCTTGCATGATCCTAGTTGAGATTAGCCTAAAATAAGAGAAAATGCCAAAGAGTTGGAATTGATCATACATCATGTGTCCCGAATGCGTTTTATGTGTTCCGAATTTTGTACTACTTTCTTAAAATTATCTAGGTATATATTTTAATTCTCTTACTTGATGAGTGGCCAGTTGGATTACCTTGTAATTTAGTGAATTCCAAAAGTGTTATCAAGGTTTGAGCTCGTTCATTGGTTGCCTCATACATTATTACTTTCACTTTCGGGAATTTACTAATTGTTTATGATACAAACTATACAAGATGTCAACAAACAAACAAAAAGATTAATAAAGCATATGTCCAACCACCAAAGGATGTGGTGTAGTGAATGAGGTTGCTCCTTTCTTAACTAGAGGTCTCGAATTTGCATCTGGGGTATGGAAAAATCTTTGGTAGGGAGCATTTTCCCCGAATGAGCCCTATGTGAAGTGAATCTAAAATAGTCAAGCTCCAATGCGGACATCAAATGCCGGATGGATGACAAAAAAAAAAACACATACACCCTTGTCACGCTCCGGGAGGGTACCCTAGGCGTGACTAGCACTCGGAGACTATTGCTAGCCCCCAAGCGGACCACTCAGTTTCTTTGTCATCGCTCAATCAACTCATCAGCGGAAGATTCAATAGAGTAGTCAACTAACAAAAGATAATATGAATAAATATCTCAAAGAAAGGAAATGAGAATTAAATAATTCCGACACTATCCATCAACTGTCTATGTCTATGAAGCCTCTATAAGTAACATCTAAGAAGGCACTGTGACAGACCGTGGGTACCACAATCAAAAGAAATACTGCCATAAAGGTAAATAAATAACCATTCTCCAAAGGCTGGGGAGGACTTACCACAGACTGGAATCAAAGCTCTGAACCTTAACGATTGGGCTGCTGAAGTCCTCTGTCTACAGTATCTGTATCATAAAATGATGCAGTGCCAAAGGGGCGTTGTTAATTCAAAAAGTGTGACTTTGATTTTTTGAAAATCCAATTTAATACTTAATTAATTTAAATATAAACCAAATTCCTGAAAATTGAAAGAGTCGCCACCTAATTTTAAAGATAATTAGGAAATCAATAAACATTTAAAAAGATCTAACAGAAAAATCTTTTTAAAAATACTAAAGGAAGGGTTCAGGTTCGATTTCCACTTTGAGAGGAACTTAATCACTTAAAATGGCCGCTAACGTGCGGTTGACTGACGATTAAAAAATTTGACTAACTTTTAAAAGATTTGATTGACTTTGAAAAAGTTGACTAGTTTAAAAATTGACTAATTTTGAAAGAATTGGCTAAATTTGAAAGAATATGACTAAATTTGAAAGATCTGACTAATTTTGAAAGAATTGACTAAATTTGAAAGAATATTGACTAAATTTGAAAGACTTGACTACATTTGAAAGAATTGTCTAAATTTGAAAGAGTGTTGACTAAATTTGAAATTGGACCGATTTTCAAGAGTTTTGCCAAAATAAATTGTAGGCAAAGTTTAACACTAGGACAGTAAAAAAAATTAGAAATTAACAAAAATAGAGACACGTTGGAGGAATTAATTAAATTAAACAAATAATAATAATAATAATACAAATAATTATGAGAGTTAGTAAAGAAAATAAACAAGTATCACAAATGAAATAAAAATAAGAAAAGATAAAAGGGAATGGAAATTGCGCTTGGCAAGCCCAAATTCAAATTTGTCCCAATTTCTAAGACGAATTGGTCTGCCCAACCCATGCTGCTACTCCTGCTAATGGGCCTGTGGCCCTGTTCCCTGTTGTGTATACAAAAATATATACAGAGTGTATACCAATGTATACACACTGACTCTTAGCTCCCAATGACCTGTATTTCAGTTCTCCAACCTGCCCAGCAGTTATCCAAAGGGCTTTGGCCCATGTCCCTGCCATATACACTGTATACTAGTGTACATCAGTGTGTACACAATGATTTTTGACGTCCTGCATAACGTTCTTCAAAGCCAAGAGATCGCTTCTTTGCGCGAATTGGCTTGACTCAAAGAGGGAGATTGGGCCTCCATGGCTCAACGAAGTGCACAAGGAAGGAAAGGAGTCCATTTAAGATTCCAACACGATGTCATATGCAATAAAAACAAGTAAATTACGCAAATAATGATTCTAAAAAAATGCTTAGCAAACAGTAGAATAGCAGAATTCCAACAACATATAGCATTGGAAACAATCATGAGGAACAAGAGCAAGCACAAGTAAGCAAACGTTTGACAAAGAATCTAACAGTTAACTCCCAAAAAGATAAGTTTAAAAATGACTCTGTTCGGTTTGGGAGAAATAGCTATTTAGTTTGAATTCGAAGAGATGTCAACAACAATATGAAGCAAAGTTGACCAAACAGTACATTCGACAGATTACATTCACAAGGCAAAGCAACTACATCTTCAAGACACAGAACTTTATTGAAATACAGTGTAACAGGCCCATAACCAGAACCTAGCGTGATGTTCTTGACTTATTAAAACCAATAACACTTCTTTTATAAAATTGATAAAGGATAAAGATTTTTCAACAATTTTACTTCTAAAGCCAGTAATAAGATTGTTCAAGCTAGAAAAATAAAAAGGAACCAGACGAAACTTAATAAACATATTGGAATATGGAACAAAGAGTTAAAAACAGACAAGAACTCAACCCAAATGATGATATGACCACATAATTGACTTNCCGTGAAGGTGGAACAAAGAGTTAAAAACAGACAAGAACTCAACCCAAATGATGATATGACCACATAATTGACTAAGAAACAAGAGCCAATAGATGCATAACAGATGAGTCTTTAGCTTACTAAGCCAACTAACCTTCACTGTAAATAGCAACACAGGGATAAGTTAGTTACTACAACGCAAGTTAAACATCTCACAGAACCAAAATCAACGAAAAAATGACTAAAGTAGGTTAAATTTTAAGCATTATAACACGTATTCGAAGGAGTAACATCATTTCTACTTAATCTTCCTTCGTGTAACGATGAACAAGAAGGGTAATCACAGCACCCACATAATGAACCTAGAACCTACATACCACTAGTTTAGTATTTGAACAAAATCGAAAAGAGGAACTACCTCAATCATGAAAAAGGCTAAAGTAGAAATAAATATGGAGACGAAACTGTATAGTAGATGCTCACAATTCGAAGCTGTTTTCAGCAAAATCAAAACTTACATCGACGAATTGGTTTTTGAATCACGAAGCGATAAAGATACATTATTTTGAGGCCTTAAAACCAACTACGATATAACACAATCAACAACAACCCATAGCGTATTCTTGTTTTAACAGAGCATCATGGTTAAAATAAGATGAGTGCAAATATAGCTTTGACATTCACATTCAGATATAATATATGAATAAAATTGTGAATCTAATAATAAGATTGGGATATTACCTTCATCGGAGCAGCGACTGAGACTTTAAGCTTCGACAGCGAGCCTTGACACCACCAAACCTCATTAAAAAAGCTTCTTGACTCCGAAATCAAACGTTCTGATTTCTAAATTGACGAACAAGATTTTGACTAAGGCTTTATGAGATTAACAAACGGCTGGAGAAATCGACAAAATATTTTCTAGGTTTTCAAGATGATGCTGATTCTAGTAATGAATTGAGGTTTGATAGGGTTTTCAGGGATTAACCACGGCTCCGGAAATTGGCCCCCTGAAATGACGAAGAAGAGAAGATTTTATAGGAGGCGATTACGGTTCAAAATGGGGGGAAATTCGAGGGCAAATTAGAGAAATTGGGAACGAATTTTGGGGTTTTTCCATTCAAATTCTTCAAGAAGGAAAAGGATAACTCGAATTCGCAACGGATTTGAGGATTCGACCATCAATCTGTGAGGAAAGCATACAATTGAGACACCTGGAAATGGTCTCCAATGACTTCGTACTGAGAGCAACAAGGATGAGCCACGTAAGGTACGAATTGGGGGAGGGAACTGTTGGGGAATATGGTTTGGATTGTTGGTTTGGTCCTCTGGTTCGAGTGAAGATGAAGAAGAAAGGGGCGTTGGGGAGAGAGAAGGCAATGTTGAGGGGAAATAAGGGAAATTGGGGGTGCGTGACCCCCACACGTGGAATACATATAATTTTATATGTATATAATGTGCAAAAATACTAAAATAAAAGGGACAATTAGGCCGGATTAACTTGATTTGGGCCAGAATTTTGGTCCAAGATGAAGGCTGAAAATCAGTTCAAGGTGGGGATTTAAAATTGACCAATTCGATTGCAATTTTAGCCAATTAAAAGTAATTAAATTAAATTTGATTGACTAATTTGATTACACAATGAATTATACAAATTAACTAAAGAGATTTTATTATTATCAACCTGAAATAATTAAGAATAATAACTACTAAAATAAAAAAAATGAAATTTATTTGAGAAAATATTTTTTGCATTTTTTAAAGCTAATTATTTCAAATTGTTAAAATTTAAAGCTCGATGATTGATTTGTACCGTGAAGGG